>CAKAKR010059477.1:0-12251 GCA_916700685.1 Adelosebastes latens | reverse complement strand
TGCAGTGTATGTGAATGACATCAGCTGACATAAAGTAAACATGGACCTAAACTGTTGCCTAGCAACGTAATTATGTTGCAGTTCCATTGAAATGCACTAAAACAGAGCGTTTCAGACAGAGGGTGAATACAGGTATATTCAGGCAGACAGTATGAGGAAAATAAAGTTGTTTTTTTTAACATTACAGCATGTAAATGAATAGGACCTTTAAAAAAATGAAGGGCACTGTCATTTTGATGATTGGGCTACATGTTTATTGGCATTGTCTAGCGTCTGCGTTGGACAATTCTATGGCAAGCTGTTTTAACATTTAATAGCTAAGCTTCACTATCTGGAATTAACATTAGAGATATCCACAATTGTGTTTCGATAAGTCGTAATGACATTAGAGCGGAAAGGAATGCTGTCTTATAAAGCGGCAAAAAATATCACAATTGCTGATCAAATGCTTTGATATAGAGTAGAATACAATAGCATCATATTGAGCGTAATAGAATGCTGTCATATAGAGCTGAATAGACATTCCTGTGGCATCATCATTTATGATGTCACAGAGGCAACATTCCATGATCTCAATGACGATGTCACAGGAATGTTAGTTTAATCTGAATGACAGAAATCATTGACTTCATCAGAGGAACTATGACTCCTACTATGTTGATGTTAATTTAAAAAAAAAAAAAAACTACATAATAGGTGTACGATAGTACAATAGTAAGTTCAACATACTTTTGTGTGAATAAACAGTAGTATATGTCTTTTCGGTCACACTGAGAAGTAACTTACGTCATTACTTCCCCCTTGCCGGTTGGAGACGCATAACCATGTTAATGTTAATTCAAAAAATCTAAATACAGTAAAATATACTACCTAAAAAAAACCACTAAGGCAAATTAATACGTGTTCATGAATACTACTATGTGAATGTTAATTAAAAAAATCTAAATAAAGCAAAATATACTACCTAAAAAAAACACTAAGGCAAATCAATAGCATTAATTGTGGGAATGCTGATTCAGCATTCCCAGTATTGTTCTTCTAAGGTTCTACTCTTACTACTACTACTACTGATCCTGCTCCTTCTGCTACTACTACTACTACTACTAGTACTACTACTACTACTACTACTGCTACTTTCCACCCAAATACCACTTTCTGTGTAACAAATTATAGATTTTAAAGGTTCATTCAGTGAAAATACTATTTCTGTCCAAGCACTTATAGTTTAAAGGTTTATTTCACCCAATACTTCTCTCTCCCTCTCTCTCTCTGTCTCTCTTTGTGTTTAGCAATGCAGTTCATCTGTCTGATATACATACAAAGCATTTCTTCTTTCCGTCTATTCAGGAAAATTCAAATTTACCACTTTTGACAGTATTTCAGCTCTTAGCTTCTTTAGCTAATGCAGTTCAGCTTCCAACTCTGCCAGTTGTACATTTCATCTTCTAGGGTTTTCAGCAGTGCAGTGCAATGCATTTGAGCTTTAACATTTTTCAACAAATTTCACATTTCTGCATTTTCAGCAATGCTTTGCAATAAATTTCAGCTGTCAGCATTCACACGCATTTTCAGCAGGAAATGCATTTTCTAGTTTCATATGATGCCACTATCTTCTAACTATAAACCCAAGCCTGGTACGGCCTCCAAAAGACAGTAAAGTCGGTTGGATCTTTTAATAAAAAAAAATAATTTGCTAACATCTGGCGGGCCAAATCAAACCTGATGGCTGGCCAACTTTGGCCCGCGGGCCCCACTTTGGACAGCCCTGGTGTAAACCAATCCGTTGGTCAATAATTGTATTGTAGCGTAGTGTAATATGATATAATAATGGCAGGAGGGGTAATATTAGTGTTCTGTGTCACTTCTGGAAAGTGGCATTGGTTTAACCAGTGAAGATCTGAACCACTTCATGAACCAGTCACGCGGTACGGCCGGGCAGCGAGGCTTCGGACGTCATCAATGACGTCATTGGTGTAAAACGATACAAGCCTCGATACGCGCATCGCGGAAAACTTCCTGGATTACTCGACACACGCTCCGAAGCCTCGGCACAGCACCTAACATCACTACTGGACACTATAAAACGGCAGTGGTCGGTAGTTGAAAGTAAATACAAGTGAGTTAGTCAACTCGTTTGCTGTTGTTAGCTGCTAATTAGCCGCGCGCTAACTGCTCGCGCTTGGAAGTGCGGACATCCCCGTGACTTTCCCTCGATGAAAACTTTTCCTTGTTTACTGCTTCAAGAAGCCAGCTAATACAAACGGTCCATTAACCTTTTATTTCATTGTAATTTCATCCACAATGAAAGCTAATTTATCTGATGTGATTTGAGCAGTAAGAAAAAGACATTGAAGTTACATTAGCCTCATTAGCTATTGTGCTGCCTTTGAAGTTAATTTTGTAATTTAAATAAGTTATAAGTTAAATAAGTTAAAAAGTGAGCTAAAAAAGGTTCAAACATTAAAAACTTGTGATTCATTTGTGTTAGTTCATATTGTGTGCTGCTGAAAGTGTTTCTACACGCTTCTGCCTCGGGGAACAGTTGTCTGTAAATGATATGTTTAAATAATTAGCAAGCCGTTCTTGTATAGGAATATTATGTTAGTATGTTTTTTATAGTTTTGGTAAAACATGTACTCTGCTACCTAGCGGTTAGGCTACAGTGGGTAGCTAGTTCTGCTCAGTATTGACTGTGTGGTGACGTCGCTGTGGTTTTTTGAGCTGTGTTCTTTCATACATTACAGTGCTGCTTTATATTTGGTAGAAATTGTGTATTGTTCTCATAATTATGAGTGTAATTCCTACTTTCTAGCCTATATGGATGTGTTAATGTTTGTGTACTATGTTATCTGACTTATGTCCTTATTTTTGTAATGTTTCAGTTTTACAACCAAAGTAAATCCAGAGGAGGATACCAACCAGTAAAATACAAGAAAAGTCAAGCCTTGTGTGTTTATTGGAGGACTTTGAATGTTAACTGACTGTCTAGCTCTGCTGGAGGGAACGCATTGCAAGCTATACTGTATGTTCATGTAGACACCTCGTGGTTTTCTGCCTGGACGCCGTCGGTTCGTGCTTGTCCAGCCTTCTCAGCACAGAAATCGGTGAACATGATCATTTCATTTCAGTGAGGGATTACATTTCATTTTGCATTAATGGAGTCATTGTACTGAATAATTGTGTAGGTACAAGCTGTTTATTTACAAGGTTATTCCATGAATGGAAGTCATTTTATTTTGCACTTTATGTAACTTTTTGCTGATTTCTATGGCAGCTAAACTGTTTTAATCTATAACTTGCCATGTTAAAGGGCAAGTACGAAAATATAATTGTTTCTTTTAAAGTTTGTGTCAATGCAAATTACATGATGTAACTACAGACAAAATAGATAGATAATTGATACTCATGATATTTCTCTGACCCTGTCTGTTGACAGGTCAGATTTTTTCTTTTTGGTTTGTTTTGTGCCTTGGACCTTCCAGTGATGTAGATGGTGAGCTATCCCACCTAGATCTAGAGAGGAGAGACCTAAGAGATCCTGTGGTCCCTGAACAGGTCCTGCTGCAGTCTGCGGTGTGGTAGGCCCAGTATCTGCAGACACCCTCACACTCAGCCCTATCAAACAATTCACCCTCTTTCCCACACACTTGCCCCTGGAACTCTGAACTCTGAAAACCCCAGACTTCGTTTTTTCCTCATTTATAGAACTCTGAGCTCGTTCCTATTTTTTTGGGACCTCTTTTTATTGGACTTCGACTTGATTCAACACGTGAACTTACCTTTTCATTCCAGGAACTGTGTGTTAGTGGCCGAGTAGTAGGATATTCTCCTTCAGTGAATGGTGTTTGTAAATTGTTTGATATTATTATTTTTTGTTTTTCATGAGTGTTTGAACTGGTTGTGAATTTTGAAACCTATACTTGAATTTAAGATTGATACGGAAAATTCAGGTTAAAGGGTGCACCCAAGATAGAGTTGAGATATTGTGAACTTGATACTGCGGTATTTCCTTTGTTATACCTGTGACAAATCTTTTCTCATATTTCTATACTACTAAAGCCGGTATATTTTTGCATTTAAATCCCTGCCTCTGAGTCTCCTTTAAACATTCCACTGTGCTCCAGTAGTCGAACCTAGCCCTATGCTAGCCCATATATTATCTCACATTCTCATATTGTAGCATTTACTGTTGATCCTTAATAAGTGTTACATTAACAATAAGGAACGTTAACATTAGCTTATATCAATTAGCTAACAATAAGGAACGTTAGCTAACATTAACTTATATCAATTAGCTAACAATAAGGAACGTTAGCTAGCTCTTATCTGATGATACGGAAGCAAACGTTTTGTAAAGATGTAACGTTAACTTGAACAGTTGATAATATGACAAATGCTTAAAGGAACATGTGATATGAAAGTACTAGTTTTTAATACAAGTACTTTTTAATTAATTGTCATAAATGAACTACACAACAGTCACATGAGCGCGAGTATACACAACGAGACTGTAAAGGAGGACGAGGCGGCGTGATGATGTTTAGTAGTCTCATTTAGCCACTTGTTAGCAACCGCCTGTTTTAAGACACATAAAGGCTTCAAAGTTCACGAGTGGGATATTTACTGACTTATTTTATATCGTTGAACAAAACGTTAAAATCTCTACAGCTTGTGTTAACCATAGACCTGATTTTAGCCATCTAACTAAAAACCCATCGACTTCCAGACGAGGGAACCGGAAGTGCTAAAATGCTGACTCATTACTGGGTTTTAGGATCATTCCTGTAGCGTTCTATAGGCCCCAGGTTTTAACAAGGAAGAAAAATGTGTGGAGTCAAAACGACAATATCTTTGGTTTTGCTGCATTTATTTTGATCCTTTCTTTACTTAAACTGTCCGTTGGGAGTCTGACAATGTAATGGGAGTGCAATGCTCGATCAATGAGTTGCTCTTTTAAAGGGACTGTTTGTAACTTCTTACACGTATAAATCATTGCGGGTCGGTGTCCCATGCGCGCTCGCGTGTGGCTACGCTGTTCAGACTTAGACTCCAACACAAACTACACGGAAGCACCAAAACCCCTTGGTTGTATCTAGTGAAGCCCGTCTGTTAAACAGTGTTGGCCGCAGTCGGAGGACCGTAGCTTTGGTCTCCAAGGCCAGAGTCTCTGCTGTACTCTGCTCCTCTGCTTGCCTTCACTCACACACCGCGCTCGTTCTCGCTCTTTCGCTCCACTCTCACGTGCATGCACGCACACTACACACTGCAGAAGAGTTAGTTTAGCTCTGAGAATATCTAGTGAATGTACAGTGGACGTTTGTGCAGAAATAAATGTCTTGTGAAGTGACGGGGCTCCGCAGAGAGAAACGTTATCGTCTCCGACCAAAACTCCGGTGTCTCCCCTGTTCCCTCCGGCCGCGGTCGGGAGGCTGAGGCAGGAAAAGCCAACACTAGGATCAGCATTGATTCATGGAGAGACCTTCGTCTGGTCAGCTAACATTACTGCCAAGCAGCTGAAATATAGAGTGATATTGTGGTTTTAGCTGACGTGTGTCTCCTCACTGTGTTGAGCGATGCTCTTTCATGTCTATTTAGAGCGAGCACAAGCGCGAGCAACAGGACGCTGACCTTCGTTGACTTAACGGCCACAGGTGTCGCTGTTAACAAGACATTTCTGATTCTATAAACAGTCCCTGTAAGGCCTGATTATTGTTGTTGATCGTTGGGCCGCCTCTAGGCAATCCAGTCGCCAGAAAAAATTTTGGCATTGTATGTTTCTGCAAACCACGCGCTGCTTTTAACCAAAAATACATTTCATAAATACGTTTCATATCATCAGCCTCGTATCACGCTTGCAGAAACACACAATGCCAACGTTGTGAAACGGTCGGTTAGGTTTAGGCAACAAAGGTATTTGGTTATGGTTAGAAAAAAGATCATGGTTTGTGTTGAATATAATAACATGACAACATAACGTGACAACTATATGTGAGGAAAAATATTTAATTCGTTTGGTGGAATAATTGCCTTCATAACAAGTGCCCCCAACACACACGCACGCACACACACACACACACACACACACACACACACACACACACACACACACACACACACACACACACAGCCCGCCCTCCCTTCCAAGCAGCCAATTATCCAGGAATAACTGGGGGGGCTCAAACACTAACACGTTATTTCTACACAACGACAAGGATGACGTGCCGTCGTTGAGCCTTTTTCTTCTTCGGTCTTTTAATTTTTTCACCTATCGGCCTCTCTGCTCTTCCCCTCCGTCTCCCGTCCTCTCAGGCCCAACAGTAATGACAGTGAAGGGGAACTGGGGGGGGTAATGGATGTTTATGCAGCGCAGTGAAATGCCCCCATGATTCTCCTTTTGATGAGGGCTATACATCCTAACAAGCTCGAAGATGACAGCAGATGGGCGAGGCCCCCCCAGCAGTAAAGACAGACATTACGGCCACCGGGCAAGAAAGACAAGGGCTGGTAATGAAGAGAGATGGATGGCTGTTATGGTATTCCACCAATGATTGGCAGCACAAACCTCTATCCCTCCGTCTCTACATCCCCGTCTGCCCTTTTCTACGTCTCCGTCCGTCTTCATTCCTCTTTGTGTTTTCATCCCTCCGTCTTTCATACAACAACTGGAGGAGTTGCATCTCCTTCCCCAACAGTAAACAGCTATAAGCTATGCCTCAGTAAGCTTGTTTAAACAGCTGATCAAACTCCCACGTAAAGCTGGAAAATCCTAACACCTTCCTACAATATGTATCCATGCCCTAACCAACACCCCCGATCCATCCCTCCCTGCTCCTCGCAACACTTTCCGCGCTTAATCTCGCAAATCAATGTCAATTACATACTGATTATGTTTAGCGCGTCTAACCATTTGTCTTGATTTGGGAGCTGTGTAAGTGTGGAAATCAGCAATCCATGTGGTGGATACTGAGGGTGCAGGGGTGGTGGGGTGGGGGAGTGGGGGGGCATCGCGCTGCCACAGTACAGTATTGTAACTTCAAAGGTCATGTTTGACTGTTTCTGCATCATTAGATATGAAGAGTAGTCTTGATTTACTGGGAAACACAGAAAGGTCAAGCGTGACCGCTCCCCCTCCCTCTCAGGTCGGAGCTGTGCTTAGGTTCCATGTCACACTGTGAAGACAAAATGGCAGCAGCCGAGGGGCCGGAGCAACACACACTGCAGCCGGCGCAGCGGGGACCTGTCTGAATGCTGTCCACACGTCACTATGCCTTTGCGTTGCCATTTCTCGTGCAGCACAGGTTGAAAGGCACTGACTTATCATGCTCCAAAGAGTCTAAAAATACACCCACTTGTTTCCGCTTTCAAGTCGACGTGATTTTTCTTTTTCCCTTTCAGCCGTATTAACTGTGCTTATAGACCTGAAGCTTCGCTAAGTGCAGATAAAATGACACCAAGCATGAAACTAATGAATGTAATCTCAAGCAATACAGCCTGTAATCCACTACGCTCCGCCGGTATAGTGTTACTCTGGGTGATCATAAATACAACATTAACACTTCTGCTCTGTTTTCATTTCATCGTTTGTCTGTCATGCTGTGTGTTTTTTAATTTTTTAATGCAGTTATTGAAAATGCAATTCTGCTTCGTGGTTACAAATGAGCTGAAATAAAAATAGTAATTTTTGGCTCTTAATTTGGTCCAGCACCTGCGGTCCATCGTATCAAGCATTTTTAAAAACATATAACAGATTGTAGTTGTGTGGATGGGGGTGGGGGGGTGTCATAAAGGAGGAGCTGGTGTATGAGATGTTTGCATTTTTTATGAATTAGATTTAATTCAGACTGCAAACAAAGCAGAAGACAAAAAGAACCAAATAGAGCACTACTGTAATAAAGTGAAAGGTCCATAATGTCGGTTTAATTCCTTTATTAACATGAAACAAACTCCTCCTACAAACACCACTCTCTTCAGCAACTGCCTAATTGCTCTGACTCTAAGGACCCCACCTAAGCCCCCCCCCCTGCAGTGGTCATCTCAAAGCCTAACTGAAAATAACATTCACATTACATCATTCCCTCCCCCCAAAGTCCAAACATATTTTCCTCTTCTTCTTTTTCTCGTGAACACTGAACTTTTCTACCCCTGCAAGAACATAGTCCTCGAGATAAGTGGGTGGCTTCCTAACTCGCACTGGATAACGTTGCCCCACTTCAAGACCCAGTTCTGGGGGGTCACCAGTGCAACACTGTAAAATATTGCAGTATTGCAATATCGCATACAGAATTACAGTACATTGCTGTACTTTCTTGATTTAACAGTAGACTACTGGCAGCAGGGTTGCCAGTAGTCTACTGTTTTTTTTCTACAGTTGGCTTACTGTAAATTTAATTGTATTACTGTTATAATACAATGTACTAAAACACTGTATAGTGCTGTATTTTATTGAATGTAGTGGCAGCAGGGTAGCCAATACAATAATGTTTTTCTACATTAGCAATGGAATTTCACCGTAAGCCCAAATACAGTGGTCATTTTTGCAAATAAAGTGTAGTACTGGCAGTACTGCCTTTTCTGAGACCTTGAATTGCAATTTTAATGTGATATCCTAAACAACCTATATGGATGATCTTGTTAACTAAAATGCAGCAATAAAACATTCTATGGAAAAGAAGACTCTTAGCAAGTATAAGATTACTTTTTTAACCCAACATTTATTTAAAAAAATACTTACTTTGATGATATGAACAAACATAACAAACACGGATTCATCAAGTGTCATAACACTAATCAAGTTTTTAATAAACTTGAGTGAATGATACATCTTGCCACTTCGAGTATCGCTGCGTTTTCAATACAAACTACACAATTTGTCAGTAGGGTCGAAAAAGAACATCAACCACACAAACATAAGGAGAGAGACTTCCACTTTCACACAAACTGAAAAATATGAGAAAAAAAAATTAAGATGTTTTTTCATTTTTTTAACTAAATGCTGGAAAAACTAGCAAGTCAGATTTAAGTGTTCTTTTAAGCAAAATTAGAGAGCCTCCATCAGACAAAACGCTATAATACGATACATTTAATAACACATCGGCAAGATACTTCATCCCTTCAAACATTGGTTTCTGATATGTTATGTGGGAGACGGGTAACCAAGAAGTGACATACAGTATATCAAGTAAACATGTGCAATAACCAATGAAAATCCCTTCAAGAACACTGCACAAAGTCTGACCCACAGTTTTAGCTTAAAGGGTAACTTTGGTATCTTTCAACCTGGACCCTATTTTCCCATGTTTTTGTGTCTAATTGAAGAACGGGGACAACAACTTTTTTTTTTTTTTTAAATTGGTCCAGTATTGTGGGTGAACGCTGCAGACACTAGCTGCTAAATGGGCTGCGATCTAATCGCTCGGGGCAACTCCTCACCATCGATGTACGTCCACTAAAAATGCTTGTTTTGCCACTGACAGGCTCAGATTGTTATTATATGTGACTGACCACATTATGGAAAAGAACCTACAGAGAAATAAAATGTTTTTCTTAGCTTTCGCTTTCTGTTTGTTATTGTGTCATGTGACTTGTTGCCGGAAGAGACAACGGTGCTAATGTGAGTGAGAGTTGGAGACAGGAGTATCACGGGACACCGGTGTTTGTCAGTTTGTTGTGTTGGAGTACAGAAAGTGTAGCTTAGTGTTTTCTAAAAGATTTTCAATGTCATGGCTGAATATTTAGATGATTTTGAGAATGTGGATGAGACACGGGATTTCAGAACGAGACTTCTCTGAGCGAGATACACAATAACAAACAGAAAGTGAAAGTTAAGAAAAACATTTCTTTTCTGTGTAGGGTCCTTTCCATAATGTTGTCAGACACTTTAATTGTTGTCCCCGTTAGTCACTTAGACACAAGAACATGGGAAAATAGGGTCCAGGTTGAAAAATACTAATGTTACCCTTTAACTCAGCGTTTCAAAACAAAGTTTTTCCGAATTAACTTAAAAAGTTCTCCTAAAACATAAAGACGAGGCTCCGAGTCCTCTCACAATAGAACAGATTTAGGCTCTGCCCAGATTCTGCTGACCGTTTTAAACACAGTAACCTTAAAAGGCTAAACTGATCCTATATCCTAAAAGAACACTCCTGCCATGGGACAAGAGGACATGTTCCCTTCTCGTTTACATAAATAGTAGTTTTTCTGCAGTGTTTTACAGCAGAAATACCCACATTTTTGAAGTGTAATACAGCACATTTAGTGGTAAGGAGAACAAGAATATGATTACACGTACATCATTTAAGACAAAAAAGGCTGTGTTGATGTGAAGTGCCTAGGTAGAGAGCTCTCACTGACCTATATGAGATTCCGCTCAAAGTCCATGATCTTCTTCAAAAGAGTAGTGACATGGGGATCGACTGTGACAGACTTCTTCTGAACGACGCTCCCCGTCCTCTTGGAGACATCCTTGCCCCGACCGGCCTTTGCCTAGTGGTGGTGGGCTGCAAAGTGGTGTGGGGCTTGGAAGAAGTTGGAGATCTAGAGTGACAATCTCTATCTCTAAAAAAAGAAGAGAACACATTAGTGAATGAGTGAGATGGCGACCTGACAAAGTGGCTTGTAGAATTAAATATCTTGTGCACACAGCCAAAATCTACCAATGTAAGCTGGTGGTTACTTTTCATTTCAAGCCTTGAATATTACATTGATTTACATTTACATTACCGGATTTAAATGCATCCAACAGCTTCCGGAGCTGAATAACAGGCAAGACGTCAGCCAAGTCTTCCTGCCGTACATATTTCAGGTCTTCCTTTGATTCTTAGCCGGAGCATTGAAGCCGTGAAATTAGTTGCAATTTAGTCTCTTCAAAAAGATTGGGCAACGTCTTGAGGATGATTCCCCGGATTTCTTCATCTAAAGTAGACATTGACCTACAATGAGAAGACAGAATGGTGGAGAACTATTAATGTCATGCCACCCACAGTGTATTCAGGCAAGGGATAGTAATCAAGCAAGTTGTCTTGGGTTAACACAGCAGTAGCTTTTCTGACTTAGTGTAAGGCAATGAACACCCATATCAGACTCTGAAAAAACTTGTCAAATTCTCACAAGTGTCACTGCACAAGTCACATAATCTGTGCCCAACCACAGATTGTCCTGCGTTATGATGTCTGTAAACATGGGATTTCAACGCTACAAAGTTTTGTAATGTCCTATTGCAGTCAGGCAAGGCACAATTGAAAGTTGAGTTTGGAATATTCTTATGAATTCTCATGTGCCTTACATATGCCCATACAGTGGCACATTCACTAACACAGACCTGGCATGGGAACATTTTCCTAGCAAATCAAACAAAAATAAACACTGCCAATATAAAAACACAAACGTTTTAGCTCAATTTGTCATTTCATGACTCAATAGCATCAATACAGCGACCTGCTCTACCTCTGAGCCGCAGCCATCGCCTGTTCTCACACGAATGCGTGGCCACACACAGCTCCGACACCATCATTAAGTTTGCTGACAACACGACCGACAGAGAGGAGGTCAGAGCCCTGACGTCTTGTTGCCAGGACAGCAACCTCCATCTCAACGTCAGCTAAACCAATGAGCTTATTGTGGACTACAGGAAGCGACAGAGAGAAGGACACGCCCCCATCTCCATCAAAGAGACTACAGTGGAGAGAGTCAGCAGCTTCAGGTTCCTGGGGGTTCACATCAGTGAGGATCTGACCTGGACTCACCACATAGACACCATCACCAAGACAGGAAGACAGCGGCTCTTCTTCCTCCGCAGGCTGAGGAGGTTCAACATGGACTCTATAGGATACTCTGCAAGTTCTTCAGGTATCGTATCGTAAATTCGTGAGCCTGGTTGATAGCTCAGGGCTTTTGCCCTTTTCTATCCATAGGCAATCATTGGAGGGAGGAGAGAGGAGATGGAGGAGGAGCCCAGTTGGTGCTGAGGCAGCATGGCCCATGCCCGGCCAGTGTTTTGTTTCTTTTTATATATTTTTTTTGTTTGTTTTCTTTTTCTTCTTTTCTTTTTTTTCCTTATAACAAAATAAAATGAAATGAAATATGGATAAAACACAATGGAGAGGAAAAAAAACAGGAAAAAAAACGGTTAAAATAAATAAATTAATGAAAAATAAATAAATAGATAAAAAATAAAGAAATAAAGAAAGAAAGAAAACTTTAAAAAAGCCAACATAACTGGGCAAGATCAATATCATGTGACTGTGTACAGTGTG
>CAKAKR010059474.1:11945-35077 GCA_916700685.1 Adelosebastes latens | reverse complement strand
TCTCTTTCTCAACCTCTCAGCTCTTTTCAACAGGGCAGGTCAAGTACGTGCTGCCAGCTGCAGTCACTCTCTCTCTCTCTCTAAGATGTGTTCTTATTACAGTGTCTTTTGTCTGTGGGTTTGATGTTATAGCCTTTCATCTCTGAGAGACACACACTCCTGTATGTGTTATTAGAACAGATGTTCTTATTGACCCTCAAGACTGTAGTTTTTTGTTCTACCCAAGTCACTGCAGTGCCTAATTAAACCCCATAAACCAGGCACTGAACTGTGAGATCTGGTTATGAGAATGAACACCTGCATACTCTTGGGCCCTGGCTACCCAGAAGGATATTTAAACTTAAGGCTTAAGCTTACTATTGTAACACTGTGCCAGTGGTCTGTTGAAAGGCTATATTTTTATATAGCGGATTAACTTAATCCCTGAGATATAGCCCCAATGACCTAGCCTTATAGCTGCTCTGCTTTAAGACCATCTACAGTGCAGGCTGCAGCGTTAACGGCCACATTTCTTCGCGCCGGCTATAATTGTCAGTTTGCAATTCTGAGCCGTCACACCAGTCCCGAACCCCGGGAGACAGCTTTGACTTAGCTGTGCTGGAATTAGAAATCTATCGTTATAACCGCGAACCGCAGCAGCCGCAGAGGCAGCTCGTCCCCTTCTCCTTCCCCAGGGCGATCTCTTTGCCCTGTCTCAGGTAGGCAGGAAGTGCAATTCAGCAGTTGCTCCTGTCATCCACTCTGATAGACAGAAGGCAAGTGTAGCACATTTTGTGTCAAACGTTGTCATGTACAATCCAAATTGGTACCGCTCAGCTCCCTGGTTGTGTGAGGCTACCTAAGACGATGCTTTCTGGTGAGCTGCTGTGCTCCTGCTTGTCTGTTTTTAAATATCAGGTTGTTATTGAGCTGTTTAATTTTACTCGCTGTTGTATCTATGAATATTTAATGAACTCTGAAGTTGTTTGGCTGAGTCAAAACAGGGAGCCAGGGCACTCTTCTCACCTGTCTGTCTAGGTAGACCATTTAAAGCTGTGGACACACCAACCCGACATCATAGAACTTGCGTCAACAAAGGCCGCCAGCTGCGTCGCATCACGTCGCCTTTGTTTGGCCAAAAAGTTGCACCCGAACACACCGCAAAGACTACAGCCGACAGCCAACTACCACGTACGTTCTGCGCCTGCGTGAGATGAAATAACTCTCCACACCAGCAGGTCACGGTAGTCTGTATTTGTCATTCAAAAAAGGGAAACCAGAAGACAGAGGACGGCGGGTTTTCAAGTCGTTGTTATGATATGTACATGAAACAATGTGGCGTTTGCCGACCATTTTCACACAACTCTCACTCACCACTTAGCTTCATTTCGGATGGCCATGTTGAAGTGAAAATATCCGTGTATTGGAATGATCAGATGAGATGAAGATAAAAAATGAGAAGAGCCTTCTGTGTTTTTCCTCTTGACTTTACTCGTTGGCTTGCTTTCTTCACGTCCGTTTCTCTTCTTGTGCACTGATTTGCTTAAGCTGAACAGCCAATCAGAGTGATTTCTCTCATCGACGGGCACTGCCGAAAGAACTCCCAACACGGGCAGACTAGAGCCGACGGTGCGGGACACCCTACACCGACGGCCCCACTGTCCGACGGCCGGCCGTCGGCTTGGTGTGTCAGGGCCTTAAGGCAGTTCCTCTTAATCAAGCTAGCAGAGGCTTTACAGTAGGGCTGGACATTATGGAGACTTTTCTTCATATTGATTTATATCTGTTTTGCACACTGGTTTGATAAAGATGGAAAGTCAAAGTGGATCTTCTGCTGTGTTAAGTCAGCCATCAATTATTATGCAATTAAGATTGCATCTTTTAATATTCCAAAAGCAATATGAATATGCAAAGATGTATGAAAATTGGCCTGATTAGTTTATATAATTATGTATATGTTGCACATGTGTGCAATATCTTAGCCTATAAGCAGTGACCGCATGCATTAGGTGGATGAAGGTCAGCAGCAAAGACTGCTAGCTCATCTAGATGGAGGCTGGGACTGGGTGGTGGTGGTGGTGGCCCTGGATCATTAACTTTAGTGCTGAAGAGAATTGGCTTTTAGTGTAGGCATTGCCAACCCCAAGACTCCCTTCCCCTCCCATCGATGTGCCCTGTCTCCTCACTCTCACGCCCCATCCCTCCCCCGTCGCTCTGTTGTCTCTCTTTCACTCTCCAAATATTAACAGGGTCATTTGAATGTCCTACATTGCTGGGAAGTTGTGATGACGGCAGCTGCTCCGCGCTGAGCTCTGAATGGCTTTTTTTGCTTAAAGAAGACATGATATATACATGGAATTGATGCCAGTTGAGGTTTTATTTTAATTACTGGCCCTGACAGTGTAATTTATTATGTTAGCTGATTCCAGTTTAGTTCACAGCTACATACCACAAAAGTAAAACTATTCTGATAAGCAGACAGGAAAGGAAAAGTCTTGGTTTTGGCTTTGTTCTCCAGGGTGGTCTTTCACCACAGAGCTGTTAGCTCCTCTATGGCCGGTGAGAAACACAGGGTCTGTTTACAGCTTTCTACTGTAGATTACTGATGGATGACTCACTGTGCTGATTCGCTCTATTGATGGGGATCTTTCATTTACATCCCTATGGAACAAACCAGTTGAGTCAGGTCCTCTGAGTCAGACCGCTACCCCCTTGTTTCCACCTTCACCTCATCACCGGGAAAAAAAAAAAAACCTTCTCCGGTTGTGTACGTTGCCAAGGAGATTTTCAGAGGAAACGCGTCACCTGCCCACTCACTCAGTAAGCTTCATTTGAAGAAGAAAAGGGGAATAAAGCCACTTATCTTGAGGCTGTTGTGCTTTTGCTCGGTGCACCGTACAGTTCAAAAGCTACTCGAGTACTTTTGTTTCTGCACCGTGGCTGCAGCTGCTCGGCCCCCCCAAGCCCTTTGTGCTCGTGACCCCGCTGACCTGATGTTCCCACCGTGGCCCCTGTAGGCACGGTCGTTCACGGCAGCGTGCTGAGAATAGAAAAACCTGACAGTCCAACCTGGAAGTTTAGGACACAAACAATACTATTCCAACAATTATACTGTACACTTTCCAGGTTATTCCTGTTCTCGGGCTGCTGCTTTTGAGCTAGGTTCAATAAGTTGAAGTCATGCCATGCCCCAGGACACCTCTGTCATGTCATAATGTTGGTTTTATTACGGCCTTATCAAAGCTCTTACTCTCCTATCGTCCTGTCGTGTGATGAGATTACAGATGGGAGCATAAAAGCCTCTTACGTCTGTAAATGTTTACACAGAGACACCGTTTTTCACTTTCATGTTTACTGTCAGTGTTTGTATGCTGTATATTTTAGAGTATTGCATAGACAGAAAATGACATTTCACTCCAGGGTGTGTATTTTTAAATTGACTGTCAAGGCTTTAGTTTGACGTAGGCCTTCTTTCTTTTATTAAATTGGACTCCCAACGCCTATTATTATAACTATAAAGATAAACAATACATTGTAGTATTGATTGAGAATTCCTGTAAAATGTTACTGTTATATTTAGGGCTGTCAAACTATTAAAATATTTAATCGCGATTAATCGCATGATGGTCCGTGATTAATCCTGAGTAATCGCAATTTTCTTTTTCTTTTTTTTTTGCAACATTTTTTATCTGTTCAAAATGTACCTTAAAGGGAGATTTGTCAAGTGACTAAATACTCTTATCAACATGGGAGTGGGCAAATATGCTGCTTTATGCAAATGTATGTATATATTTATTATTAGAAATCAATTAACAACACAAAACAATGATAAATATTGTCCAGAAACCCTCACAGGTACTGCATTTAGCATAAAATATATGTTCAAATCATAACATGGCAAACTCAAGCCCAACAGGCATCAACAGCTGTCAGTGTGTCAGTGTGCTGACTTGACCATGACTTGCCCCAAACTGCATGTGATTATCATAAAGTGGGCATGTCTGTTAAGGGGAGACTCGTGGGTACCCATAGAACCCATTTTCATTCACATATCTTGAGGTCAGAGGTCAAGGGACCTATTTGAAAATGGCCATGCCAGTTTTTCCTTGCCAAAATTTAGCGCAAGTTTGCAGCGTTATTTAACCTCCTTCCAGACAACCTAGTACAACATTGGTACCAATAGAATCCTTAGGTTTTTTAGTTTAATATGATGCCAGTATCTTCACTATAGCTTCAAAACTAAGTCTGCTACAACCTCCAAAAGATCGATTGCGTTAAAGAAATTAGTAGCGTTAAAACAATTTTGCGTTAACACGTTATTATCGTGTCAACTTTGACAGCCCTAGTTATATTATATTATAGTTTCAGTTTGGAATGTGACAGGAATTCCAGCTTTTGGGATGCTCAATTTTCTGCTCAGTATCGGGGGGGTTTTCTGCGGTAGCTGAAGGTTTTCACATTCCACTTCAGCAGTGACATTTTCATTGAGATAGTCCATTTCTTTTTAGATAGTCCTAAACCAGTCTCTACCGTCTGTCAGTCAAACACTGACAAATCCAGCGTCTCCAGAGTCCTCAGTGGTCGGTCCCGTGAGAGTGCTTGGCAGGGGTATTTTGTGTGTGTGTGTTGGGATAGAGGGATCTCTCACAGTGGTGACAGCACTATTTAGCAGTTAGATGGCGTGGGGGTGAAATGGCATTCTGGGAGCTGGCCTCTGATTTCTCCGTTGACACAGAGGAATGAGGCTGGGAAACAGATACTGCTATCACACACACCCCTTTATGGTAATCTGATGCAATTTAACATGTCACCCTCGCGTCTGAATAATTGTTCTGCCGATCTTATTAGTTCGGACCTAGTAACATTTCCGTATCACTTTCAACACGATACAAATCTGAAATGAATGCTGTCGGATTAATGTAAAGGCTGCAGCAGTACAAGGTGAAACATGCAGAGAGAGAAAGAGATTAAATGCATGTCTTGTACCGCCTCCTAAAATGACTGTACAATAAATGTGTTATCTCAATCAATAATAATCTGGCCAATAGTCTTATCAGTAGTGTAATTTCAAAGGCGGTGGCGAGTTTCCCTCATGCTCACGATGGTCATTAATGCTTCAATGACAAAATAAGTTTGAATTGTAAATGTGCTGCCATGTTTGAATAAAGCTGTACGGAACAGAGATAAGAGATAGATATAGAGGAGTAATGGCTACCTGAGCAATGAAGTCTCTCTCCGTCTGTGTGTTGTAATTCAAGCTTCTCTGTGCTTTGTTGACATAGCCGGGCAGGCCGGCCGCACATGCACATTTTAGTGCATGTTCGTGCATGTGTGTGCCCCACTGGCTAGCTCACAGCCGCCGCTCTGCACTGCTCTCATACGGCTGATAACACCGTCCCGAGCGACGGTGCCATTGTGGAAGCGTAGCACTAGCACCCACCTTCCGGGTCCCCCCCAGGTTAACACTGTTAGCTCTGTCAACAGTGTTGCCGTAGTTTTCACTGTTAACACTGTTAGCTGCGAGCCGCCGGCTCAGCCGCCGCCATGTTGAGAGCCATGGGGAGGCAATAGAAATCGCATTTAGCACCATTAATGTAAAGTGACCTATGTCTGACTGACAAAACGCCATCACTTAAACAGATGAAGCCAACAACGTTACGTATTCCATGTCTGTAAAGGGCACGTTAAGCACACACACTCCTTTTATCTTATGTTGTTATTTAACTTCTCTATCTAATCTGCCTCTCTCTCTCTCTCTCTCTCCCCCTCCCCTGTCCCCAGATGTTCCTGACAGTATACCTCAGTAACAATGACCAGCATTTTACTGAGGTCCCCGTTACCCCGGAGACACTGTGCCGGGACGTGGTGGAGTTGTGCAAGGAGCCGGGGGAGGCCGACTGCCACCTGTCTGAGATGTGGCGTGGATCTGGTGAGTGACGGTGCCAGTTCACCCAGTGTTACCCTTACCCATCTACACACAATGAAGAACATGAGATTTTCCGTCACATGTTGTTTTGGTTGTGGAATATTATGGATGTATCCCAAGGGACGGGAGTCAGTGTGCAGACACTTGTTTGTCTTCTTCCTTTTAATTAGAGGGAAATTGCTTTTCTGAAGTAGACCATATATGGAGATTAGCTGTGTGGTCAACTGCTCGGTGATTTCTTTTTGAAGGGCTTATCTCTTTTTGGGCCTGCAATGCAAATGAAGCAGAGCCCATAATCCCTGTAACAAACAGAGGCACTCAGACATCTCCCACATCTCTCAGGTGGGAGCAGGGGGGGGTTGAGATTTCATGCCTTCCCCCTTTTCCCCATCTCTGAGAGTCAGGAGGCATTCAGAATCAAAACTCAAGGAGCCAGGCTTCGTAGCTGTTTCCATGGTGACGTTGCCGTAAGAGTGAAGAAAGTGCCAATTATTGTGTTTGAGTACTTCCACAAGTAGTCTGAAAAGATTGTCTCATTTTGCAGCCATTTCTCTCTGCAGACAGACCACTGCTGACTCTCCTTGAAAACACAGCAGTGACATTTTGCATCATATTTAGATGTAAAGCTATTAATAACCTGAACATTACATCAGTCTGCTGATTTGTTTTGCAGTTATGCCATTATAATAGATCAGTTTCATTGACCTCTACTTGACTGTAATGTGTCAGTCCATTTGTGTAATGAAATGGTCTTAAGCAGGTTGAAGAAAATGCCTGAGGAATGGATGATGAGCCCTTTGGCTCAGTACCAGCCAGAATAATTGACAACACACATCACAGTTGTTTTCCCCGAGGTCATTACTCAGAAAGATCAACTAGATGCAGATGGTGCCGGTGAAAGTGTAGGCCTGCAGTGTCAGGCTAGTGCTCAGACAGGATTTTACTAAGCAAACCTCACACGCACATTTGACCTACATTGGTATTTTCACGTGTTTTTTAACTGTGTCAAATTAAATGTAATGATAATATAAATATGATTATGGGTGTGTTTTCTTCTCACAACTGAGCGCTGATGTATTTATGTATTCTGTCTGCAGAGCGAGCTGTAGGTGACGGGGAGAGGATGCTGGATGTGCTCCAACGATGGGGACAACACAGGGCAGAGGTGCGCTTCTTTCTGCGTCACAATCGAGCCCCTAGCAGGGAATCCGGTAAGTGTCTATCTCCAACGCACAGCCCAACTGCACATACAACATACAATGAAGCAGGAGCAAGGGTTTCTATTAGGTCTGTCAAAGTTAACGTGATAATAACGCGTTAACGCAAACTTGTTTTAACACCACTAATTTCTTTGACGCATAAAGCAACCTGCAATTTTTAAGTTGTAAGCTGGCTCCATCTTAAAGATAGAGTGAAGATACTGGCATCATATGAAACTAGAAAACATAAGGAATCCATTGGCATCAACCATGCTAGCTTGTCGCAAAGGATGCTAAATAACGCTCCAAAGTTTTGCTAAATTTTGGCTAGGAAAAACTGTCATGGCCATTTTCAAAGGGGTCCCTTGACCTCTGACCTCAAGATATGTGAATGAAAATGGGTTCTATGGGTACCCACGAGTCTCCCCTTTGCAGACATGCCCACTTTATGATAATCACATGCAGTTTGGGGCAAGTCATAGTCAAGTCAGCACACTGACACACTGACAGCTGTTGTTGCTTTTTGGGCTGCAGTTTGCCATGTTATGATTTGAGCATATTTTTTAATGCTAAATGCAGTACCTGTGAGGGTTTCTGGACAATATTTGTCATTATTTTGTGTTGTTAATTGATTTCCAATAACAAATATACATTTGCATAAAGCAAACATATTTGCCCACTCCTATGTTAATAAGAATATTAAATACTTGACAATTTCCCTTTTAAGGTACATTTCGAACAGACAAAACATGTGCGATTAATCGCGATTAACTATGGACAATCATGCGATTAATCGTGATTAAATATTTTAATCGGTTGAAAGCCCTAGTTTCTATGGTCGCTTCTCTCACATCACGGTGGAGTCATGGTTTGAAGGCAATCCCCGGAGAAAAGACATTTGACACCAATGTAGTAAACTCCAGAGATGCCTGTAGCCTCTAAACGTATACACATCCACTCTGGCGTTAAAAGGAAATTTACGTTAACAGCCTGTTGCGAGTGAACCAGACCACCTCTCCTCTTACACTGCAGAGGTTTGGAGGTGGTACTGCCTATATCCAGGAAAGGGTTTTACTTTAGCAGGCCTCAAATCCTCGAACAAGCCTCATTTAGCCGTACTGTTGGAGGCAGTCACATCGTCATAAGCCTGTTACTTTTCAGTTTTCTTAGGAACACAGAAAACTGTAGTATTTTGGTCGTGCGCTATCCTCTCAGCTCCCAGTTGCGTAACTAAGCCCTTTTACCCCTCACAGCTTGAGTCTGGCCCAGGGATTAGATGGCTGTTTTCCCTTCCTGTTATCTTAGCCTGCTCTTGTTTTCCCACACTGTTAGCATAGCTCTGCTCAGTATTTGCAGCACAGTTCTGTATTAACTTTTTCTGTTACCATACTTTTAGTAAGGACAGGTACATTTGGTCTCCTGTTTCTGTGCTGTTAATATTATTTATGGGAATACTGTTGTACTCAGCCCTGCCTGTAGTACCTAGAAATGTTCCCACTTCCTGATGCTGTACAGGCGTGTTCTTTCTCACTAGGTCAGAGGAAAAATGTATTCTCTGCTGAATTGACCTAGCCAAGTAATCTCACACTCTAGTCACTTATTGTGCCTTAGCACAGTGTTATGTTCAAACCATCACTTAACCAGCGCATGTATTTAACATGCATGCTGTATGTCAAGGGTCATCTAAAACCATTATGCAAGCTAAAGGGCTTTGGTCCCCCCCCGCCCCCGCCTTCCCACTCTGAGCTGTCAAATGGCATGGTTGGATATAAGTGCATTCATGTACACAGACAAGCACATACACACACAGTTGTGGGACCCTCCGCCAGACGGTTATGTATTAGGTTAAATCCTGAGATTACTGCAAGTCACAAAGAACACTGATCCCAGTTGTTTCCCAGAGGAGCTAAGATCATTCAGCACCAGCCGGTCTGTTTTGCCTAGCCGTCTACTGATGTACAATCTCCTCTGCAGCAAGTCCAGAGGAAGCCGTACAGCGTGTACCCTTGTTTATCAGAGACAGTGACAGGCAAAAAGGCAAGGGGAAAGTTCCAGTCGTTTCTCACAGTTATCTGCTAAGGCCAATAGTTTGCTCGGTTTGCTGTTTCTGGGTTTGGACTAAACGGAGGCAGTCGCCTCAGATGAAGATCTGCAGTAGATTGTGATGTCTGATGGAGTCTTCTGTCGTGTTGGTTACTCAGGTGGGTCAAGAGGCTCAGACCAGAAGAGGAACGGAGTGAAGGGTCCACCAGACAGAAGAATGGAGAACGGGGTGAGTTTGAATGTCTTCTTTTTAGACAATTTGAAATACGTTCAGCAGGATGAGATATTTTACCTGAGCCAGTTAATGACAACACCTTATCTATTTTTAATTTAAGAAGAAGAACAAAAGCCCTGGAACTCATTTATATAGTTTTTTTTTACTGCACCTCATTTGAATAACATTAGAGTTACGGTCATAGCTTCCTTTGCTCTTTGCAGGTCGAAGATGTTTTCATGCATCACCACCAAGATATTTCCATTTGTACTTTCATTCTCGTCATTTGGGTCATAGATTTTATTATTAACAAATTCTGTGACCTGTTTTTTTTGTTTCCTTATACTGAACAACAAGCCAACTTGATGATTTGCTAAAGGGTACTAATTAATTCAATTCAAAAACACCCTGCAGTGTATAAATGAAAAATTAATCAGTGCATCATAACATGGACATGACTGTTTATATAATCATCAAGTTGAGAATGTCACTTTAAAAAAAAAAAAAAATTTAAATAAAAAGTTGTACTACGAATCCTGAAATCACAAAAAGGCCTACACTGCTCCTCTACTGAGGGTTTGAATGGGAAGGTAAAGGGATTGCTCCACTAATCTCCTCACATGTGTTTGTTTGTTGTTGCTTTTGCGTTTCTGACTTCAAGGCTACGCTTGTTGTCTTGTATAGAGTGCTACAGGAATGAGTCCTAAAACCCTTAAATGAGACCCTTAAACTTCCGGTTCCCTCGTCTCAAAGTCAATGGGTTTTTTGAATGGGTTTTTAGTTAGATGCCTGAAATAAGGTCTGTAGTTAACACAAGCGTAAAATATTTTAATGTTTTGTTCTACGACATAAAATACGTTGATACGTATACGTGAATTTTGGAGTCTTTATGTGTCTTAAAAAAGGCGGTTGCTAACAAGTGGCTAAATGAGACTATTAAACGTCATCACGCCGACTCGCCCGCCTTTACAGCCTCGTTGTGTATACATCGCTCATGCGACCGTGGTGTAATTCATTTATAGCCTAACGTTAGCTTTTACATCTGGCGATTGCATTCACACATCAAAAATCATAAAGTGGTATTCATTTGTGAAGATTATCTTGCTGAACAAAACGTGTCAGTACCCTAAACGTTTGTTTGCCACAGAGTTTATTTTCTGCAGTAATCCAAAATCCAATTGAAAAATCCCATTGGCTCTTTGTCGAGGGAACCCAGGGCGATGCTAACTTCCTGGTTGGCCCACAAACATACGCCGTGTATTACAACACAAGATTGAATGTGTTTTCTTTTCTCGTCCTTTTTCCCTCTTTTTATCTCTTCCCAGGTGGCGACACCCCGGATGGACATGACGCTGGCCGAACTACAAGAGATGGCTGCCAGACAGCAGCAACAAATAGAAACTCAACAACAGCTCCTGGCATCCAAGGTGCATAAAGACGGAGAGCAAGATGAAAGGGGAGATGGGTACTGTTAGAGAGATGGATGGATTCAGGGGATGAAGAGGTACAAGTGGTGGAGATGAAAGTAAAAGCCAGAGGAGGAGAGACAAAATAATGGAGCAAGATTAAAGAGGAGGTTATTGGGAGAGAGTGGGAAGATGGTACACAAAACAAAGGTACTAAAGTGCTAGTGCACTCATGGAAATAGAGATGCTAAGTTAGAGTGCACGTCGTGGTTGTGATGGACAGGTTAGATGAGTTGTGATGGCTGCAGGTGTAGTGTTTATAATTTGAGAAGCCTGAGACAGCTGTCTGCTTTGGATTCTCACTGCACAGGACTCATCTGGTATTTGAAGATCTCTTTTTTTTCTTGCTTAGAACTTGTTTCTCATTTCGCTCAGGATTTATTGGTGAAGGTGGGAAAGACATTTGCCAGAAAACAGTCGTGGTATAATTAAATACATGGCTGACCATTTTTTCTCCTACGCATTTTTTGTTTTTTTGCTGAGGCACGTTGAAATGTTTCCGTTCTGACGATCCACACGTATGTACCGTATTAAGATAAACTTGTCTCTTTCACTTTTGTTTAAATAAATATGCTTAAAAATGCCCTGCAGGCAACCTGTGTACTTGACCCACTTTAGCATTCGGATCCAAACAACTATTGTCTGAGGATGGTTTAGCGAGCCAAGGAATGTAGCTTCATGCAGTCGTGTACACTTACAAGTCACAAATACACGTCAAGTAAACAGACAGTGTTAACATTATCACACATCCCTTAGTACTGTTCCGGATACAGACTGTGTTGTGCTATATTAGAACCTGTTTGGGAGAGCTCTGTCAGGCGTGTAGCACACTGCGTAATAGTTCAAGACTGACTATTTGTTTTGAACATTTAACACTGTTTAGCGCCACAGAATGTTTCTTAACCCATATTTTACCAGGCATGTTGAAATACAATGCATTCCTAACCGCTTTCAGGAGTTACAGGGGGAATCATATTTAAAAAAACAGCCCTTTCACTGCTAGCCCTTAACATCTTACCAGAGTGTGTAGTTCAGTGCCTTGCCCGAGGACACTTGGACAGCATACTCTGCCATGGATTACTCATAAATGAAAGTTAACAGGGATGTGTCTGTGTCATAAGTTTCTGACCTTTGCTCCATGTGCCCTCCTCTCCTTTGTCTCTCCAGGAGCAGCGGCTACGCTACTTGAAGCAGCAGGAGCAGCGTCAGCAGCAGCAGGCCTCTGAGCAGGAGAAGCTGCAGCGCCTCCGAGAGAACATCGAGAACCAGGAGACTCGGCTCAAGAAGGTCCGGGCCCTCAAGGGCCAGGTGGAGCAGAAGCGCCTCAGCAATGGCAAACTGGGTAAGCACACAGAGTTAGTGAATTTTATGAAGTGATGCCTTCTCGGAATATTGTATGACTGGACGCATGGAACATTTTATTTATTTGGACTTTCCTGTCTTCATGATATTCTGTCCCTCACCTCCCTGCCGCCATCATCTTCACACACCTTCTCTCTACCTCCAGTGGAGGAGATAGAGCAGATGAACAACCTGTTCCAGCAGAAGCAGCGAGAGCTAGTGATGGCTGCCTCCAAGGTAGAGGAGCTCAGCAGACAGCTGGAGTTGCTCAAAAATGGCAAAATGGACAACTTCCATGACAACCAGAGCTCGGTGGCTGAACTAGACCGCCTCTACAAGGAGCTACAGGTATGCAGAAAATAATATTGACTAAATTAAATGCAACACCAAAATATTTGTATTTGCTTTAAATGAGCATCTCTTCTCTTTGTCCTTGTGTCTTGTCCTTCTTGGCGGTCAGCTGAGGAACAAGCTCAACCAGGATCAAAACTCTAAGTTGCAGCATCAGAGAGAGGGCCTGAACAAGCGCAACCTGGAGGTGGCTGCCATGGACAAACGGATCAGCGAGCTCCGAGATCGGCTGTGGAAGAAGAAGGCAGCGCTGCAGCAGAAAGAGAACTTGCCTGTAAGTATTATCACATCACAACAACATAAAAAACATTCACATAACCTGATACAGAACCCCGTCATGTGTCATATTTTGTATTTTGTGAAAGGTGTCCACATAGCTTTAATTGTTATTGTGACTTTAGTCAAGAAGACAGTATCATTCATATTTGCAAATAAGTGATGGAAATGGTTTTGATCAGAGCTCCCCCTAGTGGCCTCACATTAAAGGATGTTTGTATCTCTCTTTACCTCCGGAAGCCTCAGATGCCCTGGCATCCAGAGCTCACCCATGCCAACGTAAGCTATCTCCCGTGTGGGAAAACCTAGTGACCCCCTCACTCGAAGGAGTCCACTCCTATCCGTTCTTTTTTCCACTCTTTGATCTCTCTGTCTAAGACAGCTGGTGGGGATTGATCATTGTTTCGATCATGTCACAGAGTTGCATCTGAGTTTACGCTCTCACTTCTTCACTCAGCTGTGTTTTCAGTCTCCTTTTGGCAGAAACAACTCCTGAAGATGAGAGGGGAGTAATGAGTGCAGGCTGACATCTCAGACAGGCAGGAATGTCAGGGGAGATGCTATCTTTTTTGGCTGCACAAAACAGGAAAAGGCGAATAATCAGTTTACTACAACCATCTACTAAAAACATTGGCTTTTCAAAACAAATTTGATGATAAAAGACATGGCGGGATTCAACGCATACTAGAAATTAGCATGGTGAATAATCCAGTCTTTGTACTAGCGGTTAAAGTTTTGGCTGCCTGGTGTCTCCTCTCTCCTCTTCCCTGTAGTTGTTTTGAACACAGGTTGCCATGGGACTGTAAATAAGAGTCAACAGACTTGTGAAGAAGAAAAATTAACATGTTCACTGCTTGAGGTTGAATGCTTGTGTAGGGATCGCAAAGTCGTAAGGGTGGCCTAAAAAGAAAACCTAATCATTCTGATTAGATGATGGGTGATTTCATGTTTTTAGCCTCCTATAAACATGAGTCATTTTACTCTCTCCTCTACTCAGTCATTTCTTTTATTATGTTTTCCTGATCAGATCAACTTCCTCTCAGACATAATTAAGGCGTCTCATTGGCCTTCACCATTAACTTTCTTTCTTTCAACCAAATTAACTTTCAACCAATTAACCTTAAAAGATTGTTTTTCGTTATATAATGCTGATTCATAACTTTGTAATGCAAATCACACAGCTGTTTGTATTCAGTGCCATCAGATATTTATATGTTATAGATGCAAAAAAAAGCCTCCTTAGTTTTCTGCATGTAATGTTTACTTAGCAAATGCAGTGTACAAGATCTAAAGAGACCTATAAGTAAGGAACATGAATAATAAATGCTATATTGGATATTAAACATATCCCTCTGAAGCTCTGCTGGAAGCCCTTTAGATAAAGTAGCAACTTGCACCCTAATCCAACTTTAAAGAAGCCCAACTTCTCTTTAGATGTCCCTTGACATGAATAATAAAGTAGGAACCGAACAGAGAAAGGTGTGTGTTTGTGTTTGCGTGTGTGTGTTTGTGTGTGTTTGTGTGTGTGTGTGTTTTAGAGATGAAGGCCTGAATAGGCCCTAGTGAGGAGGTGATTTACCCACACTCCTGCCCAGAATCATAATGAGTGGGCCTTTTTCACACTAGCACAAAGACACACTCCATCCAAGCTGCTCTGTCCTCCAACCAAACAGCAAGCGTCTGGCTGACATCACCCAGCAAGCACGTATGACCACACTGACTGAAGAGAGGTAGTCTGAGAGCTGCCAGCCCAGAGTCACCCCGCTACATCTTAGTGACAGGAAACACTTAGAAAAGGCTCATATTAGATTGATAAAAAGGGGATTACTTGGTATTTTGAACTGCTGTTGCATGTTTGTGCTTTTGTTTTTTCAAGAATGGCTATCCTGGTAAAGAGAGGGCTTCAAAAGACACTCATCTTCAGGTAACTAAACTAGTATTGGTGCGGAATAAATGCATCTCTTTTCTTTCTGATCTCTTCAGTATGACTTGATACACCAGATTTCATTTTTGCTTCAAACCCTTGAAGGGCAAAGTGAGCCACGTTCATCTTGTTTTAAAGGGACAGCTTGTCATAATGTCATCAGCAGGATAAGTTTTGTTGATAAGTTGAGCTGTATTTTGAAAGATGGTTTAAGTACTTAACCCTAGTTTAAAGTGAAAGTTGATCAGTCTGTTTGTTGGGTTTAGAAAGCATAACAGCATTTAATTTCTCTTGTAAAATGTTGTATCTATGACAGAGTTACTGACTTCAAGATTTCTCTAATTACGCCTCAAGCTAAGGCATTAAGCTACAGGATTTAAGAGGTCATAGTGTAAGTGTGGATTTTTCATCACCTGTCCAAGGTGGAGAACCCACACCTATCCTAACTGCTTTAAAATCACTTCATGATGTTTTCTAAAAAAGCACCATGCTAATAAAATGAGGGTATGAATATTTAATAAATCAGGGTAAGCTAAATCTTTATAAATCAGCAACTGTAATCCATGCATTTTCTTGAAGCAATGTGGTTATTCAGTAGTAACTAAACAGAGCGATTGCTAAGAAACATAAATACCAGTGTGAGTGGTTCAAGGCAGGGCTCAGAGGATGGCGAGGTTGGTCTGTCATTCCAACATTTTTGGTCCAGAGTAAAATATCCCAGTTACTGTTTGGTGGATTGCAAATTTGTTGCTTCATGGTCCTCAGAGAATCATGATCAAGCCCTACCAGCAGGTCTAACTTTCCTCTTGTCCCAGACTTCACTTCATGACAGTAACACCTCAAAAACTCTGTCGAGTGTCTCACTGTAGTGCCCATTCTGCTAGCACCACCCACAACTTAAAAAAAAATGAAGACTGCTTTACAAATCTTTGAACACTTCCACGCTAACCGGAATAAATCCTTTTGATTTGAGTAACAACATAGCCCGCTCTGGCACCACCCTCAGGCCACAGTTTCCTCTAAGAATAGTAAAGTTCTCTCACCATTCTTCATCAATCACACCATTTTGTTCTTTGTTTTATAATGAACTTTACAGCCTCAGACTTTTAGTGTTGTTGATTAGTGCCTCAGTATTAACAATCATTTGAGCATGCTTTCTGTGATACTCAATCTATATTATCTATATCTCTTCTCAACTGTTTTTTGTATCATTAATAAAAAAACATCAGTTACAGTTTTGCTTAGCATTTTGTCATCTATATCTGACTGTCTGAATAGTGTGTTCTCTCTTTCTGCTGTCTATTAACTATATTTCAGATTACCCTCACTGACCTTTGTCGCTCTAACAGCCTCCTCTTATTTTCTTTTATTTATCGTCTTCTACAGGTGCCCTCAGATGGCCAAGCTGGACAGCAGTCAGGTCCGTCTCGTGTGGCGGCAGTCGGCCCATATATCCAGTCGTCCACCATGCCCAGGGGCCCAGTGAGGCACGACCTGCTTGTGAAACCAGCCTACCCAGACGGCACTGCCACCCTTCCAGCCCACGACCCACAGAGCAAGGCCAGCACAGGTGAGCAGCCAGAGACGAGGTTCAAGGCTCAATAATTTATTACCGTGTCAATGAATCTTTAATAGGAATTTGTCTTGCGAGGGGTAGACAAAGACAAAAACATTACAACAAATACACATCAACATGGACATGTCAAAAATACTCTGGCAAGATGAATAAAACATCAGCATAAACATGAAAATACTTTTACAGAGTAAATTAAAACATGCGTGTCTGGTGCATTAAGAGACCCGCTAGGGGATACAGTTTAAGTTGAGTTCATGGACTGAACAGATGATGAGGAGTTAAGGGCCCTCACTGCCTCTGGATACGTACTATTACAGAAACAAGTAGTTCTGCTCTTAATACTACGCAACTTTTTTTCCTGAAGGAAGAGGGACAACATGCAATGATTTTTGATGATGCATTCACTTCCTTATTAAGCTCCTTCCTGTCATCGGCTGAGCAGTTTCCATACCACACTGTGGTAGAGAATGTGAGAAAACACTCTGTAAAAGTCACACATCCCTGCCTTTGATACCTTAAACTTCCTGAGTTGTCAACAGCCTGATCATTGATAACTAAGGCCTGAAGCTCATCTGCGTTTTGGCGGAAGTCCACAACCATCTCCGTGGTTGTGGAGATGTTTTAAGGTTAAGTTGTTATGAGCACACCACTCAACTAGTGAGGAGACTTCAGCTCTGTAAGCTGTTTCGTCATTACAAGAGACCAGACCCGTCATAGTGGTGTCATCTGCATTTGAGGATTTTCACCTCTTAAGACTCCTCAGCTACTGTTCCCTGTGTTTCATTGTGAATGTCAGCATGGAATTTGGTATGTCTTTTTTATCTAAATGTGACAAGACTGTCCTGCCTCCAGCAGGAACAGAGGAGTCTGGGACACCTGCTGGTTGCGATGTCACTCTGAGCTCAGAAGGTAGCTAGTTACCTGCTGGATGGTGTGTTGTGATGAGCGTGACCTTTGGACTCTTTCTTCCACACTCCTCACATTTTCTGAAGAACTTTTGATTTGTTTTGCAGTGAGTGAACCAGTGTTTTTTTATTGCCACAGCGTGTTTCTCTTTGTGCCAGTACAGAGTAAGCTGTTGTTACACCAGCAGCACCCTCTTCCCACTGACTTCGTTAGCATGTGTGCTGGAGGGGAACGAAGTCTGGCCCAACCAGTGACGGACCAGAGCAACATATCCCACTTAAAGATATTCTTTGTGCCATCCTCTTTCTCAGTAATTCTTTGTCACGCGCTCCATCTCTAGTCTCGCTCTCTTAGCCATAAATCAGTCCCCCGGTGGATAGTGGGCCAGCAGCGCGCTTTTATGTTATTAAAAATGAATGATCCGACACCAAAATTAGTCATTACAAAACAACAGCAGAAGGGGACCCCCCCCCCTCCCTCATTCCCTCTCTCACCTCCTCATCAGCTCTTGTTTTCCTATTTAGAGCAATACAGGAAGTGAAAGTAACAGGTTTTTTCCCAGTCTGTCATGATGTTGCACGCAATTATTTCTGCATGCTGAGTTGATGTGCAGTATGGGAAGAAGAGAGATAGGGATGGGCGGGGAGGCAGAGGAATCTGCTCTTAATATACACCCGTTCCCAGCTCTTCTCTAGCAGGGACGTTGTGCATAGTATCAGGCAGGCTCCTGGGGGTCGTGCTGGTCTCTGCGTGGCCCCTCGGGGGGGGGGGCCCCGGCCTGGGCCCAGCCAACAGCGTGTCTTGAGCAAAGGGAGATCTGGAGCTCTAAGGCTACTTTGTTTTTCTTGTCTTTTTGAATGCATCTTCCTCAGAAGCCATGTTCTTGCTTAAGCCTCTGAAAGAGCTGCGGGCTAAGAGAAAAGGTACACACTTGTGTTTGTGTGTGTGTGTGCGCTTCTCAAAGGCTTTGTTTGGTTGTGTTTATTTTTCACGAGAGTGATTCTCTCTGAAAAAGATGAGATATTTTCATAATTTCCTAGCTGGATCTTTGGTCCTGTTTGCTTGTTTTGCTGCTGTTTGTTAAAGCGTGTTTGTTGAGCTTTCCCTTCAGCTCTTTTCCTGCCGCTTTAAATGGGTCAGTTGGAACAAATACATAACCTTCAGCTGAACTGACATTCTGCGTGGATTCTGACCAACCCAATCAGGTCTCGTTTGCAAAATGAGTGTGTGTGTGGGTTTGTACGGTGTATTTGTACAACACCTCTTGAGAGGGAGCATTTAACTGCAGTCTGCAGGCACTGCGATGGAAATCATCATGTTTTACCATCTTTGATGTGATGCTAATCTTGCTAGTTGCAAGAGCCCCATGCTTTTGTAGCTCCTCTGACTGTGGATGTCTGCGGACATGCATGGCCACTGGCTGGGTCTTAGTCAGTCAACCAAAACAAGAAATGATGAATAACGAGGGAGGCAAAATGCTTAAAAAAATCCATGATTGTTTGCTCTGTGTGACCCTGCATAACACACAGCTCTGTGAACTTTGTGTTTATCTGGATAAATAATGGCTGAAGCTAGTTTCCACTATGTGTACTGGTGCTTTGTTTTATCTTTATTTTTATGTAAAAATGTTATGGTACATGCTCACATTTAAACACTCTCTGCCTCTGTTTTTTTTTTTTTTTGCCTTCTTCTCTCCCTCCTCTCCTTTGGGTTCTTCAGGCCTTCAGCCATCCAAGCTGGCAGACTGGGGCTCTTCAGGTCCAGAATCCAACACCAACGGTCATGGTCCAGCTTCAACACTGCCACGAATGACCTCTCACTCCAAATCTAACACAGAGCAAGGTAAGAGACATAACCACATGAAAAAAAAACAACACATGCACATACAGCCTCTCCCTTCCTGGGACTGTGACAACAGTAATGCTACAGAACAAAAGCTTTCCAAAGGGGCTTTTGTTCTGTCTTTCAATAAAATCACACTGTGTCTGAAAACGAGACGAAACTGACTACTGCCTTTTACCTGTGGTTTGTGTATAGACGAGACGGAACTGAAGAGGGACAAGAAGGTGCGACCATTTTCCATGTTTGAGCCAACGGAGGCTCCCGCCACCTCCCTCCGCAAAAACCAGAGCAGTGATGACCTGGTCAGGGACGCTCAGGTGAGAGGGAATGGAAACACTGTCCTTATATCCTCACAAGAAAAAAAAATCACTGTTTATTAGCAGCAGAAATACACCCTGGCATCTAATTTGCTCCCTCTCTCTCGTCTCATCCCTCCAGTCTGCTCCCAAAGCTCCAGTCAAGGTGCCTCCTCCCGTTCCCACCAAACCAAAAGGCCCCAGTGTCGTGCCCTACGGCAAACCAGGTCTCAACACAGGCACCTTCCCCAAAGCCAAGCCCCACAGCCAGCAGCCCCAGGCTGCCCAGGACCGCACCCCTCTCACACCCTCACAGAGCCAGACACTCCCCCTACCCCCCAAGCAGGACACTCCACCTGCAGCCACGGTACGGCCCTTCACCCCAGAGCTGCCCTCCTCCAAAGACGCCAGCCTGAGTAAGCCCCAGACCTTAGCGGCCAGCTCCATTTACTCCATGTACACGCAGCAGCCTGGCTCAGGGAAGCCCTTCCACCAGCCGGTTGTGCAGGGCGCTCTCAACAGGTCTCAGAGCCGCACCAATGGATTTGTCAGTGGTAAGAGAACATCCAGCTGTAACTTGAATGGGGTCATTCTCCTTTACACAGTGCATTTAGATAGTTTACATGTAGAAATAAAAAGGTCACACTTTGAATTAAACACACAAAATCAAAGAGTATACGTAGTACACATGTCAATCTTCAGGTTTACATATCAGTTACTCATATATGAGTATCCTTTTGAGTGGAATGAACACTATATCTGAAGATTAACTCTGGAGTGAAAAAAACAAGGTACGACTATATCAAATCTAAACGTAAGAGTCGAGATGTAAACAAGGGTGAAGAATTACTATCTTGTGTCACTCGAGAGATATTCACCGTAAGGTAAATCTGCCAACAACTCAACAAGAAAATATTCACACGCCACTGACCAGAGGAGCAGCTAGAGAGGCTAAGCCATCTGTTACATCTTCCCTTTACAAACGCAATCACCATACGCAACCGCACCTGCTGCTTCTGACTGGAATTGTGCAAACGAAATGAAACAAATCTTTCTCCAGCCCTGAGTCTGTTCTGAGTATTTTCATGTAATCCATGCTAGCTCTGTATACAATATTATTTTGCAAAGACATTTAAGGGAAACAGAGAAAAAAACAGGTAATTAAATGAGAGACCCCCCTTCTGACACTTGTTTCCTATCTTTGTTTGTAGTGTATGGTAAACCAGTGATCCCCGGTGGAGGATCCCTACATCCAGAGAACCCTTACATGGACCGCCGCTCCCCTGCCCTAGAATATGAGATTGATGGAGCCCACAATGTGGGTCCCAGCCCGTCTGAGGGCCCCCAACCAGAAACAGAACGCATCCCCCGGCCCCTCAGTCCCACCAAGCTGCTTCCCTTCATTTCCAACCCCTACAGGCATCAGAGCGATGGCGACCTGGAAGCCCTGAGGAAGAAGCTCTACAACGCCCCGAGGCCCCTAAAGAAACGCAGCTCCATCACTGAACCAGAGGGTCCCGCGGGGCCCAACATTCAGAAGCTCCTCTACCAGAAGACCACACTGGCAGCTATGGAGACTGTGACCACACCAACCACTCCCACCTACGCTGGGGAAGCAGAGAAGGCGGCGGAAGGCTCACATGTTCCAGGCCCTCTGAGTGGTGCAGAGAACCACCCATCAGAGACGGGACAGATTCTGGAGGGAGGGCATCTTCCATCTCACATCCCCAGTGCTAATGTCCCCGTTCCAGCTCCTGCCGAACAGACCAAACCACCTTCAGCCATCCGAATGAGCGAAGACATTATCCCCCCGCCTCCCCCATCCCACCCAGCCCCCAGGCCAGATGACGCTCTTTTCCCAACGCCACCCCTTAGTGGCTTGGAGGACGCAATGGTCAACCTGCCGCCTCCACCTCCAGAAGGCTTCCTGGAAGAGTTTCCCCCTTACCCACCACCCCCGTACCCCAGTGGAGCAGAGCAGGACAGCTTGGGAGAGGACACCTTTAACATGAAGGCACCTGAGGTCACCGGCCAGGTCACTCTGCCACCGGTATGAATCACCACCGTAAACTGCTGAATCACAAATATTATTTGGCTCTCAGTTGTCTTTGTTTGTGTCACTACAGTCTACAAGATTCTACAGTATAGATTATGTGCTTCTGTGCTACGTGTGCTTTTAAATAAATCCCTTCACATGTTTGTTTGTTAGTCCCGCAGGGACAGGTCATGAGTTACATCTAGTGCACATTCTACTTTTTAATGACCTGCCAGTTAACAGCAGTGACCTGGTCTGACGTTATATAATTAGATAATCCCTATCAAGTAGTGCTATTGTTTCTGGAGAAAATGGGCCTCTTTCTGCTTACTCTAAGCGGATACCAAATCTTTTTTTTCCCGCATTCTGTGTTGTAAATAAACACCACTGTACATGTTCTAATTGTTAAGCCCTTAGTGAAACTTATTAAGTGGGTTTATGGTGAGGTTTTACCCCAAAAGGACAAACCAATGAGAAATAAGAATTATGACCCATTTTCCCCTTTTGTCACCTCCATTTAAGACCCATTTGGTTGCATAATCATGGTTTTAGATAAATGAATTTGTTTCTGGCTGAACTGGATTAGCAATGCTCTTAGAGCTGGAAAACAAGTCCCTCCTCTTCTCTCAGTCCAGACTGAACACAACAGAGTGTCGACGCTTCCACCTCAGCGGGACAGACTTCAGGATGAGACTCCGCAGTCACATCTTGGATTTAACTTTTCTGTTCTCTGTATTGTGATGGCTGTTTAAGATCATTTGTGTGACACACAGTTATGATTGTGTCTTTAGGGAAAGAGGACCAACTTGCGCAAGCTCGGCTCTGAACGCATCGATCACAACATGAGAGTGAAGTTCAACCCACTGGCTCTGCTGCTGGATTCGTCTCTGGAGGGAGAGTTTGACCTGGTCCAGAGAATCATCTATGAAGTAAGACATTTTTTTTCACAAGAAACATTTCCAATGTATTGGATTGTTTAAAAAACCTAATTATAAAAGTGGTTTCTTTGGCTTGTTTTTCTGCCGTGTTCGTCGGCCACCATCATAGAGGTTTAGATTAAAATATCTAAAAGTAGTGATTATATTTCACAATTTGTGAAAATGAATCTCCCTTCACCCCTTGTGATTTCTCAATCACAGGTGGAGGATCCAAGTCTGCCCAACGATGAAGGAATCACTGCTCTACACAACGCTGTCTGTGCCGGACATACAGAGATTGTCAAGTTTCTGGTTCAGTTTGGTGTCAATGTCAATGCTGCTGACAGTGACGGCTGGTAAGTTCAAGTTCACCGCTGACATGGTTGATTAGAATGAATGAATTTGTTTGTTTTTATGCCTCCGTGCCGGCGACAGTCTTAGTCGGAGGCATTATGTTTTTGGGTGGTCCCGTCCGTCTGTCCGTACGCACGTACGTCCGGTCCATTCTTGTGAACGTGATATCTCGGGAACGCCTTGAAGGAATGTCTTCAAATTTTGCACAAACTTCTACTTGGATTCAAGAATGACCTGATTCAATTTTAGTTGTCAAAGGTCAAAGTCACTGTGACTTCACAAAACACATTTTTGACCATAACTCAAGAATTCATATCCTAATTATGACAATTTCACACAAATGTCTAATAAGAGCTAACATTCTGGACAGACATGGATGTAAACTGCAACCTGATTGCTTGGCAGAGGCATGTAACCACGAGGCGGTACATCTAGGTTACAACCCAACTCTGAACATAATCCTTCAGTCTGAGCTTGTTAACAACAG
>CAKAKR010059474.1:0-11925 GCA_916700685.1 Adelosebastes latens | reverse complement strand
TTGTTTTTATGCCTCCGTGCCGGCGACAGTCGTAGTCGGAGGCATTATGTTTTTGGGTGGTCTGTCTGTCTGTCCGTCTGTCCGTACGTATGTCCGGTCCATTCTTGTGAACGTGATATCTCGGGAACGTCTTGTGGGAATGTCTTCAAATTTGGCACAAACGTCCACTTGGACTCAAGGATGACCTGATTAGGTTTTGGTTGTCAAAGTTCAAGGTCACTGTGACCTCACGTCCGTCCCATTCTCGTGATATCTTAGGAACGGCTTGAGTGAATTTCTTCAAATTTTGCACAAACTTCTACTTGGATTCAAGGATGACCTGATTCAATTTTAGTTGTCAAAGTCACTGTGACCTCACAAAACACATTTTTGACCATAACTCAAGAATTCATATCCTAATTATGACAATTTCACACAAATGTCTAATAAGATAAAATGATGAAGTGCTGACATTTTGGACAGACATGGATGTAAACTGCAACCTGACTGGTTGGCGGAGGCATATAACCACGAGGCGGTACATCTAGGTTACAACTCAACTCTGAACATAATCCTTCAGTCTGAGCTTGTTAACAACAGAAACCTGATAGTGGCTCCAACTGCAATCACCACAATCCAGTCATTAAATGAAGTATTTCACTCTATAGTGTTTCTCATCTCCCTTTTCCTCTGTTCTTGCCTCCTCTTCCTCTTCCTTTCTCACCCGCCCTCTATCGTAGGACACCTCTTCACTGTGCTGCATCCTGCAACAATGTGCAAGTGTGCAAGTTCCTGGTGGAGTCTGGTGCGGCGGTGTTCGCTATGACTTACAGCGACATGCAAACGGCAGCTGATAAATGTGAAGAGATGGAGGAAGGCTATACCCAGTGCTCTCAGTTCCTCTATGGTCAGTGAAAGCTATGTTTTTTTTTGTTTTTTGCGACATGCTTTTGTTCCTTTTACTGTTTTGATTTTGTGTTCTGTGTCTATGTTTATGTCAAAAAATCACTACTCTTGGAATCTTTTTGTGCTTATTATTTTAAATCTGTTTTCCTTTTAGGTGTGCAAGAGAAGATGGGCATCATGAACAGGGGGGTGGTCTACGGTTTGTGGGACTACAACGGTGAAAACCCAGATGAACTGCTGTTCCGCGAGGGAGACTGCATGACCATCGTCCGCAGAGAAGACGAGGACGAGATCGAATGGTGGTGGGCACGCTTGGGCGACTCCGAGGGGTACATTCCCCGCAACCTCCTAGGGGTGAGTCCAGAGTCACTGAAACCGTAATGATGACGAACGTGTTTATTTTATGTACAAATGTGCATTGTTGACATGTCTTCTTGTCATCTCTAACAGCTCTACCCCAGAATAAAGCCAAGACAGAGAACCCTGGCTTAAAACACTAAAGACCCCGCACATTCCAGTCTGTCAGAACTCTCCAAAACACACGCACACACGCACAGGCTTTAACAGACTGGGGAAGAGGTGGACACTGTTGAAATGAAGAGACAAAGACAGACCAAACAATATGAAGGATCTATGAACTCTTTCTGGCACTTTTTTTCTGTATCTACAACAGAGGGATTCCCCCTCACTTATTTTTCCAGGCCACACTGTGTACTGCGTACTTAAGACACTATTGGCATTGTTTTCCTTCATTCCACTGTTTTTGTAATTAGTGTCTGAAACTATTTCTAAACTGACAGAAACTCAAATGTTGGGATGTAAATGGAACAAGCAGTATTTTTATTGCTAGACAAGTAATTTTTACACTTTTGAATAGTCTTTTAAAACTTGTTTTTATGGGTTATTTTCTAACACACTTGGGGCTCTGCATTGCATGAGGTGAACCAATGGATGATGATGCTTTTCAAATGCTCTGTTACCATGACAATCTTTGGGGGGCCTGTTTTCCGTCATCTGTGTTGAGTGACAGTGCCTCTGTATGCCTGCACTGGAGGTGTAAAGTTTCAGTTGTGACCACCACTGTTCTGACTAAACAAATGAGATGATTGGTGAAGAAAAAAAAAGAAGTGAGGATGAAGCTTTTGATTGATCTATTGCTGTTCATTCTGTGGTCTATGATACCCAGAAAGCCAGTCTGCTTTCCTGCATTGGCACACGGTTGAGATGCCACAGATACTGTGTATACATGTATTTCTGTCATAAAAACTAGTGAAAATTTACCGTAGGAATGATATCATTATGAAAATGGACCAGGAATGAGACGTCATGCAGTATGAATTTAATATTTTATTGCAGCCATTTCATGACAATATAATAATGAAAGAAGGCAAACCTTGACTTTTTGTAATAATCAGTAAGCGATATATTGTTAAGTCAGAGACAATTCCTCAAGTCAAATAAAAAAATAAAAAAGATGGAACTCATTCAATACCAGTTCCCAAAACCCATCGCATATCTCTCTATTCAATGCAGATGTATTTATTTTTGTTACATTTTTCTTTAGCCCTTTTGTCAGAAGTATAACCACAAATGTACTGTAGTATTTCAAACATTTACAATAAAATACTTTGTACTAAGTTTATATAGTCTTCTTGTTTGACCACGAATGCAGAGTTTTATTCCATTTTCTCATCATTGTGATAAAGGTGTGTGGGTCTCCGTGCGTATTGTTTTTATACACAATCTTTGCTGCCCTCTGCTGGACAGAAGGTGACGCTTTCACCTCCCAGAGCATGAATCCATATAAAGAGTCTGAGGTGTAAGAGCGGGTTATAAAATAGCTATTAGTGGTAATGCATCTTAATCTCATCCAGCCCTTTTTTTTTTATTTGACAATGAATTTTAAAAAGACACTTACATGGTTGCAACACCAATGTACATGCACAACTAAAAGAACATCAAGGATAACACAAGAAAGCCACAGGACTTATTTCCATTGTGGCCCTCGCTTTACTTAGATCCCACGTCTATATTTCCACAGCTGGTTTAGCTGCCTACTTGTCAGCGCTGAAGAAGAAATAAAAGTTCAGGGTACAGTTAGATCAAACCATTTTCCAAAGTCGGAAATTTGACAAGAAAAGAGTTGTGTTTGGACCCCACTGATCACCGCTTGCAGCTATATTTAACATAATTGTTGTTTAACTTATAAATATGATTTAGTTTAGTTTAGAAAAGTGTTGATTTCAAACAAAAAAAAATGTCATTTTAACATGTCAGTGCGTCCAAAAGATGATAGAAAAGATATCCGCACACTTAGATCTATGCAGTGTTTCACTTTATTCTAAGACCTTCCTCAGAGCATACATGATTCAACAATGGACAGGCTGGTAGAAATAACCAATCCAATTCTAATCATTGGCAGTATGCAGTACACATGTCAGTGCGTAAAAGTAGGCTACTGTAATGTGGACAAACAAGAGACAGATGTTTTTAATTACACAGGTGTTGCATATTTCATTAATTATGCATCTGTCAAAGCCAGCATAAACTAACATGATTAACACTGGAGACTACTTTCTGTACTTGATGAAAAAGCAGGAGATTTAGGACATTTAATCTTTTGTTTTTACTAGGCTACTTCCCAAGACTAAATAATTACAGAAAAACTAATTTCCTTTTAATCTCCTCACTCAAAATGAGAACAACAAGCATGGTCCCAACAGAGAGTGGCAAGAAAATGAACAATTTAAAATATAGCGGACTGTTATCTAAAGCACTGTTCCTGATAAATAACAGACAAACTTGGCATTGCTTGCTCATACTACACCATATGTGGATGTGAAATCAACACACACACAAGCCCCAGAAGGTAACTGTATCTTAGCAGGGAACTCAGGACAGGTTTAAAAAAGTCTAAATAAAATCTCTATAGAGTAACTCTATCTACTATATTCTGTCTAACGACTTACAGTTTTAAAGGTTCTAGCTACTACTACTACTACAACTTTTACTAATACCACTACTGTTTCTGCTGCTGCTGCTGCTGCTACTAATACTACTACTACTACTACTACTGCTTATGTTCCTACTGCTTCTACTACTACAGCTGCTGCTCCTTCTGCTACTACTACTACTAATGTCTTGTGAACAGTTTTTTCCACTTATATCTTAATGTTTGATTGAAAGACAACTTATAATGAAGCAAATTGCATTCAGTAATAGTAAATGGTAACATATTATACATTTTATACAAGGTGAAAAGGTATCAGCATGACATACAGTATTCAAGGTTAACAGTATTTAATTTCTTTATTAAAGCATGTGTATCAAAAGCATTCATCATATAAGTGGTGTGTAACAATATATACATACTTACAAAGTTTATGTCATCACTGACGTTGTTGCTGCCGTGTTTATTTCTAGATGGAGTGTTAATGGAGCAGCTGCATAGCACTGATCGATCCGAACTCCATTCAGAAAACAAGCATTTTAAAAGTTGTTTGCTTGTCGTCTTACGGACAGACCCGACAAAGCATTAATTCAGACTGTTTACTAATCAGCATCATTATGTAGTTATTTCGGCTTCACGTTTGATCCGTTTACAACAACGTCGCTGCCGTATTTATGCCTTGATGACGTTATGTTGAGTGTTGATGGAGTAGCTACAATGTTAGCATAGCCTTGCATTGATCGATCCGAAATCCGTTCAGAAATCAAGCATTTTAAAAGTTTTTTGCTTGCTGTGTTGCGGACAGACCTGACAAAGCATGAATTCGGTCTTTTTACAAATCGACATCATAATGTCGTCATTTCGGCATCATTTTGATCCGTTTATTGCAATTAAATCACAGCACAGTCTGTTTATTTTGGGTTCATACCGCAGTAGCGACGTGTGGTTTGCTAATGTGCTTCTCGCTTGGTGTGAATGCACGGTAACACAATACGAAGCACAACGTAACGTAACTTAAACGAGCATAAACAATAACACATGCACAACAACAACACGATGTAATGATTCAATGAACCGCTGACACAATCCCCAGAAAACATAAACACTGAACTGTTCTCCACCTTTTCATTTAGAAAGAGCAACAACCAATGAGGAACCTGCAACAGTCGGCTGATGAATCCTGTAACTTCATCACTCAGTCAGTCAGTCAGTGACAGACTTTAGTGTTTGTAGGGCTGGTCCTCTGCGGTCCAGACACAAATCAGCTCTGCAGCAACAATCATGGACACCAGATAAGTTTAAGAGTTAAAACACAGAATTTAACCCTTAAATGACTTCTGTCTATTTGAGTTTACACAACTCAGCAGTGTTTCCATGAACGTAATAAAGCCGAAGTCCAGCATAGAGAGGCTGAGTGAATGTGGTCTGGACTCTGTGGAGGAGAGTCATGGTTTCAGAGACGCTATAGAAGGACAGAATACCTGCACTGTGATCCAGGTACACTCCTACTGTGGAGGACAGAGGACCTGAGACGGGAGTTCTGATATTGTTGTACAAAAATATATACCTGTCTTGTTTACAATCTAACGCCCAAGATTCGTCATTGTATCCAAACAAATATTCATACGACCTCCCTGCTCTCCTGATACTCTTGTATGCGACTGCTACATAAACTCCTACCCCTCTCCACTCCACCTCCCAGTAACAACGTCCAGTCAGACTCTCTCTACTCAGGACCTGACTACACAATCCAGTGAATCTGTCTGGGTGACTAGAATAAGACTGTTGTTGCACCGTAAATGTTACTTTTCTGTTCCCCTCAGATAATAACAGCCGTGTGTTTGCTGTGTTTGGATCAAGTGTGATTTCTCGTGAATATTTTAAGAATTCAGCTCTGGTCTTGGGCTCTGGTTGTGACAGTAAAACATCCACTTCAGTCACTGTCTGTGAGACGTTTGTCCATTTCTCTCTCAGAACGTCCTGTAGTTTATCTCTGACTTCTGACAACGCCGCCGTCACGTCCTCAAAGTAGCTCAGAGGACGGATATTGATGCTGGATGTACATTCCCTGAGCGGTGACAGTGAGGGGTATTTGAATAGAAACTGGTTGTGATCCTCTGTGTGTGACAGCAGCTTCATCTCAGCGTCTCTCCTCTTCAGCTCAGTGATCTCCTGCTCCAGCTTCTCCTGAAGCTCTTTGACTCGACTCACTTCACTTTTCTGCTGGGATCGGACCTGCTGCTTCACATCACAGCTTCTTTTCTCCATGAGACGGATCAGCTCGGTGAAGATCTTCTCACTGTCCTCCACTGCTTTATCAGCAGAGCGATTGACAGCCTCCACCTCCTGTTGGAGCAGCTTCACATCTTTCTCTCTGTCCTGGATCCTCTGCTGGATGTTGAGTCGACTCACCTCCAGCTCTCTCTGCCTCTCTGCCCTTTCTGCTGCAGCTGAGACGGTGTCGTGGCCTTTATGTTCATCCACAGAGCAGAGATAACAGATACACTGCTGATCAGTACGACAGAACATCTTCATCACCTCATCGTGACGAGAGCAGATGTTCTCCTGGAGCTTCTTAGAGGGCTCCACCAGCTTGTGTTTCTTGAACGGAGCTGAGTCATAATGAGGCTGGAGATGTTTCTCACAGTAAGAGATTAGACACATCAGACAGGACTTGAAGGCTTTCAGTTTCCTCCCAGTGCAGACATCACAGGCCACATCTTCAGGTCCAGCATAGCAGTGATCAGCAGGAGCAGCTTGGAGTCCAGTCTTCTTCAGCTCCTCCACTAAAACTGCTAACATGGTGTTTTTCAGCAGGACAGGCCTCGGTGTGAAGGTCTGCCTGCACTGAGGGCAGCTGTAGATCTTCTTCTCATCCTCTCCATCCCAGAAGCTTTTAATACAGTTCATGCAGTAGCTGTGTCCACAGGAAGTAGCCACCGGATCTTTCAGTAGATCCAGACAGATCGAACAAGAGAAGGTTTCCTGGTCCAGCTGATCTCCTTTCTGCGCCATTTCACCTCTCAGTAGCAACGACTGTCTGAGTTTCACTTCCTGAGAACCGACACTAGTTTGAGCTCTGATGTAATCATCATGTGTTATGTCGGTTACACCCACCTTCAAACTGTCGATCTGAAGGGGAGGGAACAAGGAAATAAGAGGACCGAGAGTAGCTGTCTGTGTTTGAGAGCAGGAAGAAGAGGGAGGGGTTATCAAGCTATGATTCATTCCAGGACGAGGAGCAGCACGACTGACTACGTCCCAAATCACATACTTTTCCTTTTTACTGTTAGTACACTGCAGCTGCCCTAACAAAGTACGTACTGTTGCATGCAGTATGAATACAATATATCTGCTGTGCAGAGGATTGTGGGTCAGAACAGCCAGAAAAGCATGCTGGCTTTCATACTGTAAAATGTGACCAGATGTAGTAGGACATCCTGGTATTTTTGGCACACTGCATTTGACATACTATATATTGGGACATAAGAAATCTTTTTTTCTGGCATACTAAGTAGTATGGTAGTATGGGTTTTGGAACGCACAGTATGTTTCGTCATTTACAAACGAAGCCTCGGTTCAAACCTGCTCCACATTTGAAAACATTTCAGTTTTCAGCTGTAAAATATTTCTTGGCTCCTCAGGCTTTGGTGATGGCTCCACATTTCTCATAAACTCTTCCTTACCCGGGACAGGAACCCGGTGTGGGCAACGGACCGCTGTACGGGCAGCCGTTTACAGACAGGCTAGTGACACATTACACACACTCCTGAGGCTGCAGTGATTGTTTTTAAGAAATCTCATAAGCCATTGTTTTACTGCTTAATTTTTCGTTTTACATAAGAAAGTAGAGATAAGTAACCTAAGCAACTAGTGTAGTAATAATAATAATCATTTATATAACACTTGTCAAACTTAAGTACAAAGTTCTTTCCAGATTAAAAGATTTACAGAAAAAAAAATGAAAAAAATAATCTAAATCTCATGTAATAGCGGGGCAGCTAAACTGAAATATTCGTAACAATTGTGCATTTTGCAATAAAAGCAACAAATTTGGCACAGATGTAGGTTTATATGTCACGAAAAGATATAGATATCGGGGCGCTGCCAATTCGGCCCCTGACGGACGTGGCAGCCTTTTTCCAAAATGGCCGCAAAATAGGCACTTAATATTCCAAAACGTTGCAGAAAACTGATTTTATGACTCTTGATGATTTCCAAGGTGCGTTCAAGCTGATGAGATCAGATGTCAGAAGATCACAGAAATGATTTTTTTACCTCCTCATTTTTTAAGGGTACTTTTTAAAAGCTTTTAACCTGAGAAAAACGTGAAAACCAAATAGAAGGAGCATGGTCACTTCAGGGTCAAACTTCACCCCCATGCCTTCATGGTAGAATGACAACCAATAAAGCAGTAAAACTGACAGAGATAACGCTGCATACATTTCTTGATGACATGAGAACTTTTTAGTTTGAGCAAGCACTTCAGGTTCATATGACAATGTTTTATTTTTGCAATGGCATTCAATTTTGGAATATTTAGCGCCTATTTAGCGGCCATTTTGGAAAATGGCCAAATTGGCAGCGCTCCGATATCTATATCTTTTCATAACATATAAACCCACATCTGTGCCAAATTTAATTAATGATGCACGTTCAATCACATGCCAACAATACGGCCGTTCGCTGTCCTTCAAACCATGCAATGTCTTCTACAAGAGGTCAAGAGGTCAGACAATCTCCATTAAGCTCACTGCAGTGTCTGAACTACTGTCCATCGGTCACATTTTCTACAGAAATCTCTGGCTCAAAATGAGCATTCACAGTAATGACAGCGATGACGAGGTTCAGGACTGCTAGTTCAGCATCTGACTGTGATATGGCTCAGTGTCCTGATGACATTCATGTCTTTCAGACTAACAGCTAGATGTGAAAGCTTGGCTTGGACTTTGACTGAATGAGTTCAGGCTGTCAGATTGGTGGATTAACATCCTCAGACCACTTTAAAACTGAGCACTCCTGACCTCTTGTGGTCCAAGTCGGCGCCTTCTGAGAGAATCTCCACCTGTTCAGCAGTCAATATACGGAGACAGAAGCACTTTCAAACACAAGAAACAATCACAGGAAAAGTATTTCACATTATTTTCGTAGATAGTACCACCTGCTGACCAGCAGTCATTCCAAAGCTGCTGCTCTGCTGAGCATTACTCAATCCCAATATCATCTGATACTGTTTAATGACAGCAGCCATACTGTGTGATGGGCTACGCTGACATTTAAAATGAGTGATCACAGGAGGCAACAACAGCTTTTCTTACTGCCACACAGCCCTCACTGGGCCGCTCTATCCCCAAGAGCTCTGTTTGGGGTGAGTAAAACGGCGGTCTAGTGAGGACGGAGCCCCAAACTGAGAGAAAAATATGCACTTGTGAATTTTTACGGGTTAATTTGGACAAAGACTACTCTATATACACTATTCAAGACACTCAGACAGAAGACAGCGTGGGGTAGTCCAGAAATTAAACAGTAAAGTAAAGCCACCTCTACACACAACAAACAGCGAAATCCATCTGAGAATAACTAATAATAATTAATGTAAAATATGAATAATGTTGTGGGATTGATCCTTATTTCATGGGATATTTTTGGATTTATACATAATTATTACATACATATATATATATATATATATATAATAAAATAAAAAATAAACAGACTAAGCATTGGAATAGTGATTTGGATGTTGAATACCATGAACACCAAATAAGTTTGGATCCAGTGTGATTTCACAACTAATTCTGTTCTTTTACTTTTACTGTTCTGGTTAAAAACAGCTGACTGACAACAGGGAGTTATCAAAATAAACTGTCCTGAAATATTTAAACAGCTTTATAATAATTTTCTCACATATTTAACGATCTACTTTGAAGCATTTGTGACAAAACGGTTCAATTTCAGGACGTCAACCTGATCCAAAGCAGCCTGGAGCTTTGTATGATACCCTGGAAAAAAGACAGGAAGAAAAGACTTAGTTCATTCTTGTTTATTGATTATAGAAACCTTCAGTTTGTTCACACATCCCATCAGTAAAGTCTGTTAAATGACTCTTGTTCAATGATTTCACGTACAGATTCATTTTCATCCACACAATCAGTTTGTTTGAGCAGAATCTCAGCGATGTAACAGAGAATAATGATTTCCTTATTGATTATGATCATGATAATTACAGTTTTCATTAAACATCTTAGTATCTCGTTTGTACGTCGATCTGGACGACAACATTTAGTTCTCAATGAACCGCTGACACAATCCCCAGAAAACCTAAACACTGAACCGTTCTCCACCTTTTCATTTAGAAAGAGCAACAACCAATGAGGAACCTGCAACAGTCGGCTGATGAATCCTGTAACTTCATCCCTCAGTCAGTCAGTCAGTGACAGACTTTAGTGTTGGTAGGGCTGGTCCTCTGCGGTCCAGACACAAATCAGCTCTGCAGCAACAATGATGGACACCAGATAAGTTTAAGAGTTAAAACACAGAATTTAACCCTTAAAATGACTTCTGTCTATTTGAGTTTACACAACTCAGCAGTGTCTCCAAAATCGTTAAAAAACCTAAGTCCAGCATAGAGAGGCTCAGTGAATGTGGTCTGGACTCTGTGGAGGAGAGTCATGGTTTCAGAGACGCTGTAGAAGGACAGAATACCTGCACTGTGATCCAGGTACACTCCTACTCTGGAGGACGGAGGACCTGAGACGGGAGTTTGGATATTGTTGTACGAAAATATATAACTGTCTTGGCTACATTCTAACGCCCAAGATTTGTCATTGTCTCCAAAGGAACATTCATTCGACTCCCCTGCTCTCCTGATACTCTTGTATACGACTGCTACATAAACTCCTGCCCCTCTCCACTCCACCTCCCAGTAACAACGTCCAGTCAGACTCTCTCTACTCAGGACCTGACAAAGGTTTCCAGTGAATCTGTCTGGGTGACTAGAATAAGACTGATGTTGGCTCGGAAATGTTGCTTTTCTGTTCCTCTTAGATAATAACAGCAGTGTGTTTGCTGTGTTTCGAGCCAGTGTGATTTCTCGTGAATATTTTAAGAATCCAGCTCTGGTCTTGGGCTCTGGTTGTGGCAGCAAAACATCCGCTTCAGTCACTGTCTGTGAGATGTTTGTCCATTTCTCTCTCAGAACGTCCTGTAGTTTATCTCTGACTTCTGACACAGCCGCCGTCACGTCCTCAAAGTAGCGCAGGGGACGGATATTGATGCTGGATGTAGATTCTCTGAGCGGTGACAGTGAGGGGTATTTGAGTAGAAACTGGTTGTGATCCTCTGTGTGTGATAGCAGCTTCATCTCAGCATCTCTCCTCTTCAGCTCAGTGATCTCCTGCTCCAGCTTCTCCTGAAGCTCTTTGACTCGACTCACTTCGGTTTTCTGCTGGGATCTGACCTGCTGCTTCACATCACAGCTTCTTTTCTCCATGAGACGGATCAGCTCGGTGAAGATCTTCTCACTGTCCTCCACTGCTTTATCAGCAGAGCGATTGACAGCCTCCACCTCCTGTTGGAGCAGCTTCACATCTTTCTCTCTGTTCTGGATCCTCTGCTGGATGTTGAGTCGACTCACCTCCAGCTCTCTCTGCCTGTCGGTCCTTTCTGCTGCAGCTGAGACGGTGTCGTGGCCTTTATGTTCATCCACAGGGCAGAGATAACAGATACACTGCTGATCAGTACGACAGAACATCTTCATCACCTCATCGTGACGAGAGCAGATGTTCTCCTGGAGCTTCTTAGAGGGCTCCACCAGCTTGTGCTTCTTTAACGGAGCTGAGTCATAATGAGGCTGGAGATGTTTCTCACAGTAAGAGGCCAGACACACCAGACAGGACTTGAAGGCTTTCAGTTTCCTCCCAGTGCAGACATCACAGGCCACATCTTCAGGTCCAGCATAGCAGTGATCAGCAGGAGCAGCTTGGAGTCCAGTCTTCTTCAGTTCCTCCACTAAAACTGCTAACATGGTGTTTTTCAGCAGGACAGGCCTCGGTGTGAAGGTCTGCCTACACTGAGGGCAGCTGTAGATC
>CAKAKR010059472.1:26279-76255 GCA_916700685.1 Adelosebastes latens | reverse complement strand
GCGTGTCAGTCTGCGTCTTCTTGAACCATTTTAAGCCACATGATGGACACACAGCCTGGGAGGTTTGGCTGGGACAGAACAGAAATAGGTGGTGGTGGTGGGGGGGGGGGGCATTTCAGGTTAGTACGCAATGCAAAACCGAGTGATCCGTCACTGTAATTGTGTGAGAAACTGTCAGCTTCCTGAACCCAGGAAATAAGCCATCAGAGCAAAGCAGGGTGGAGAAGAGAGGTGATAATTGAGTTGATGCCTCAGCGTCACCATCGCAGACAGAAACTCACTTGAACCCACCAATTCAAATTAAATTACATCTGTTTCTAAAGCTGCTTGGGCAACACATATGATTTATAGTAAATGAACACAGTTAAAATAAACTACACTGAACTGAACACACGATGATCAACAAAGTAAACAAGAATACATGAATGCCGATCATGCACCTGATTCCCCCCTCCCGACAATCATCAGCAAAGCCCCGACTTTTTGATGGCTCATAAGATTATCTTTCCGGATATTCTTGTGGTGTGAGGTATGTTAAGAGTGTTTTAGTCCGTCCTGGCCTCAAATCGTAAATATTAAACATGTTCAATTGACTGAAGCGGAAGAACAACCACCGCTGTCGTGGCGGCCGCGGCAAATGCATGAGCTAATGCAAAACGCAAAGCATAAAGTAGTAGTAAGATGGACCTCAGAAATGGAGGACCAACTTGTTAATTTGTGGCAACAAAACAAGTGTTTATTTAATGTGTCTCCATGACTTCATCCTTCGTGAACTAACCGCTAATTCTTCCTGCCGGTCATTCGCCATGTTTGTTTTCACTAAAGTCACGTTTGATCGCGAGAGATTTTGCAAGATTTCCAGGGTTTTTTTTTGTCGGGACTCTTGTTGTTCACGAATGGAATCTGTTAGTGAGTGATGTGCTGTTTTGGCCAAATCGCTGCTCACCACACACTACAGGAACAAAACTGTTAAATTTATCCAAACATGTCGTTGTGTGCGGGGTCTCTCACATTTTCAACATCTTTTAAGATTTGAAAAAATCTTCTAGTGTGGGCCATCCTTAAGGTAAAGAAAACACAACAACTTACTGTATTTTCAGGTTATTAAACACCAAACAATACATACTTATTAATATTATATTCCAGTTCTGCCATTAGATCCTCCTAAATGCTACACACTGTTATATGACTGAATCACAGAGTAACTTGGATAAATGCGTAACTGGACATCGAATATCACTTTTAGAGACTATCTATAATTCAATCATACCACACTGAAATGACTTGAAAGTGGGAATTTAAAAAATGTATGGTATGTGTTACAAAATGGTCCTCAGCAATGTGTAGCATATGCGATTTAACGTGCTTTAAAGCGTGCTCGTTATATATGCTTCTTTAATCCCCTTTAAACTGCAATTAGCGCCATACATTGACCTACAGTAAACGGGAATCCTTTTTCATGCAATGTGAAACCATCATATCATAACACTATAGGAACATGGCTGATCCCAGCCTCCGCTCTCTCAGGGGGTGTGTGAAGGGCAGAGGAGAGGAAAGGCGGCCTCAAACATGGACATGAGGTAAATATGAAACAGAAGAGTGTTGCTGAGCTTAAATAGGGCCTCTTGTTTATCTCTCTACCTGGAGCGATGCTGCTGTATGTGGATTTAGCTCACAGGCAGCCTGCAGCGCAGTGCAGCGGTACAATACATACAGCAACATTCCTTCACAGATCAGACTTCTCCTTGTGTGTGTGTGTGTGTGTGTGTGTGTGTGTGTGTGTGTGTGTGTGTGTGTGTGTGTGTGCCCCCAGCACTCCATGCCCTATGTTGAATAAACAAGAATTAAGCAGCGCTGCCAAATAGAGTAAGACAGAGCTCAATCTGTGGTTGGAGTGGGAGGACACAGAGACAATGCCACATAATTGCCCCTCATGTGTGTCATGTCTATCAACCTCAGTGCATGATGATGCATGCTGTTGCTCTAAGCTGGTTAAGTGCCAGCGTGCCGCGTCCCTCTGGCTACTTTGTGGGTGGATCAGTGTGCGCGCACATTTGGTGAAATCATATGTTTCCTTTGAAGAAAGTGGGTGATTCTGTGTGTGTGATTATAAATGTGTAGGCCGCAGCAGCTCTTTGATTTCCTTCAACGGGAGGGAGATATCCCATGGAGAGGTACTGTAGGCTTATAGCGTCTTAGCCCAAAGATCAGCTTTATTCAGCAGCGAGCGAATGGAAGATGATTAAAGCCGAGATGACTTTGAAAGCTCTGGTTCTGCGCGAGTAAAGACACCTTGATATGACAACAAAGCTGTGGACTTTGCAAACAGAAGATTATGTTCCATACGGTTTACTCTTCCTACTAGCTTTATGTGGTCTTTGCAGGGGCAGATTTGTGTCTTATTCTAACCCTTTCCAGTACAATATTGTTGGTATTAGGGATGTTACAGATTTCCATGTGATCAGCCCAGCCAGCTGCATTACTGCATTACTAATCCTAGCTTTAAGTTATAAATATCTGTAAGAATAGGAACATCATTTTTTCATTTTTTATATCAACACATGTTAGTATAACTATAGCCATTAGTGGAACTCTTAGTTGAAGGGCCCAGGATGATGCCTGCCTTGCCTAATGATAAAGTCCACTCTGGTTCTTTGTGTCTTAGCATGCTACTTTAAAAAGTGACCAGAGTTAAGTGCAGATGCCAGCTAAGTGCCAAAATAGCTTGACCAAGGTCTTCACTGAATGACAAACATGCAGCAGATGTCTGATTACATTTGATTTAATCAGCTTTTGTTGTCTCTGTATATTTTACGCAGTCAGTATTGCTTAGCCTATACCTTAAAACTTGATTGAGTAGACTAAAGCCTGGAGTGTGAGCTGGGAAGGTCAGACACCTTACAGAAAAGTGAGACCGGACTTGTTGAGCTCATCTGCTGAACTACACAAGCAGATGTTTTCTCTGCTCACTGGCTCGCAGGCAGGACAAACTGCAGCTTTTTAATGTGCCGGTAAATAAATGTTCATTACTTTCACTGCTGGTGTTTGCACTCGAAAATGTTTACGTCACAATCCATATGCCAATGACAATTATTGTCATATTATTGACTAACATTGATTACACTTGTTATTTTAGCTTGATTGGAAGACAGTGTGGTTTTAATCTAGCTAGAAAGAATGCTACATCACAGCTGGGTTTAATAGCAATGTCGTATGAATAATGAGCTCCGTCAGCATTCATTTTCTGCGACATCATTGTATTGATTGTCAATTTAGAGATCAACTAAAAAGAAAATTAAACAGGCTGTTGTGTGATTAATAAAGTGACAGCCAAGTCTGGAATGCCAAGTTCTCCCGGCTGTAGTCGTGCATTCAGAGAGTTCAGCTGAATCCAAAAAAAGACGGAGCAGTGGGGGCAAAAAGATTAGGAGGCTTGTAAGTACTGGGCCAGCATATGAGATTCACACAGTCCTGCAGAGGTCAGCGTCTTCTGACCAAAGCAAAGCCACGGCTATTTTAGGAGACTAAGAGAAGGAGAAGGTATGTACCCACATGTCCGAAAGGGGTAGATGCACATTTTCAGGATGTACAAATTGTGAAAAAACGCATATGACAATTAAAATTATCTGGAAAGGTAATTAGGACTTTAGCTACACATCACTACAGCACTTTGCTGCAAATATAGGGCATTTCTGCCTCCCTCAGTGCAGTGCTGAATAATTCCTCCTATAAAGGACACTGATTTTATGAGCTTTATGAGATCATTGCATAGTGTTGAATTCATCTGTTATACACACACAAGTACACGCTCATTATCTTTGTATTGGCTCACTTATTGGACCAAGCTTAATTTACTCTGGTTGGCATGTCGCAGCAGAGGAGGCACGAGCATGAAATGCAACTGTGGCAACATTTAAATAAGTGCCTGCCTGAGGTGATGCAGAGAGAGGGAGTGAGCATGGTGATCCCAGCATCAGTTATGACACCACCACTTTAACACACTGCCACGCCATGTTAAGTGTGCGAGCTCTTGCACCACACACACACACACACACACACACACGCTGAAGCTGAAACAGCAACTAGTGTCAATTTGCAGCTTTAGCCAAGTCAACAGTTTGTGAATAACAGCTAGCCTCACACTGTCTAAAAGGTGACAAAGTATATATAAAATAATTAGGGCTGTCAAAGTTAACACGCTAATAACGCGTTAACGCAAAATCGTTAGAATGAACATACTGGTATCATATGAAACTAGACAATCTAAGGAAGCCATTGGTACCAACCATGTCATGTTAGCTCAGTAACGCTCCAAAGTTGGGCTAAATTTTGGCGAGGAAAAACTGTCATGGCCATTTTCAAAGGGTACCCTTGACCTCTGACCTCAAGATATGTGAATGAAAATGGGTTCTATGGGTACCCACGAGTCTCCCCTTTACAGACATGCCCACTTTATGATAATCACATGCAGTTTGGGGCAAGTGGTCAAGTCAACACACTGACACACTGACAGCTGTTGTTGCCTGTTGGGCTTGAGTTTGCCATGTTATGATTTGAGAATCTTTTTTTTATGCTAAATGCAGTACCTGTGAGGGTTTCTGGACAATATTTGTCATTGTTTTGTGTTGTTAATTGATTTTCAATGATAAATATATACATACATTTGCATAAAGCAGCATATTTGCCCACTCTCATGTTGATAAGAGTATTAAATACTTGACAAATCTCCCTTTAAGGTACATTTTGAACCGATAAAAAAATGTGCGATTAATATGCAATTAATCACAATTAACTATGGACAATCATGCAATTAATCGCGAATAAATATTTTAATCCATTGACAGCCTTAAAAATAACATGACACCATGTAGGTTAGTTTTTCTCCTGTCCTCTCCAGTTTTCTGAGTCACCAGCCGCCACTGTGGTATAGAAAAAAAAATAACTACGGAACCGGGAAAGGGGGTAATATTCCAAGAAAAAACTTCAGAGATTAAAGTGGCAAATTTACGAGAAAAAACACTCACAAATAAAACCATAGTAACAATAAATTAAAAGCAACAAAATTCAGATGTTGGTCATTCAGCTGTTTTGCACTCCACTATTTTCTGAGTTTTTTTCTTTTAAATTTGCCACTTTAATGTAAGAAAATATCCGGGGGGGGGTTTTCCGTAAATTTAAGTCTTTAATCTCAAAATTCTTTCTCTGAATATATCCCCTTTCCCGGTTCCGTAATTATATATTTGTTTTACCTACAATGGCCCTAATATGCCATTATACATTGTCATCATTGTGTTTTGTTTTGGCCCTTAGAAGGACTGATCACCAGCTTCACCAATCCCACAGCTGCTCCCCAGCTCTGTACTGACTGAAGGATTTGAGACACATTCTAGATAAAACATCATTTCTCTTTCTAGCAAAACAGAGAGAGAGCATCAGAGCATCGAAGCGTGTACGCTGAGGAGTGCTTAGAGAAACTTTGAGTGTGCACAGGGGAGCAAGTGAAAACAGAGAGAGCGAGAAATGTACTTGGCACATAGTGTGCAACAGTGAGCAACGTCGTATCTCACTGATCTGTTGTCTGATGAGAAGGGAGGGGTTAAACACCGAAGGCTGTTCAGGACAACATTCACCCTGCTGGGAAGCACGGGCGTCCCTTCTTCCTAATTAACAAGTACTTGACAGAGCCGCTCAGACACACAAGGCAACGGAGCACGCAGCAGCCATCTGCAGCAGCCCCGTCTGCCGCGGCTTTGATGCTGATTTGAGCCAATGATGAAGTAAGTCACACTGACATCAGGCTGAACGCAGGCCTTTGAAGGAAGCAGACACACACGATGGCTCACAATCTGCGCCGCAAGATGACAACTCTACACAAATAAAGCCATCTGACAGTAGAGGAAGACCTCAGAGCATGAAATAAAAACAGAATATTATTCACGTGAAACAAGACGCAGAGCTCTACAGGATGTGATGTAAATGTATAGATAAACTTATGCAGACGCACTGGATGATGAGGAGAGGATATGAGGCCTCACTAGAATGCAGTTAGGCCTGAATTATTGAATGAATGCAGCTGTGTGTGTCATGCATATGTGTGTATCTGCCGCAGAGAAGTCCCTGACACTGAGCACATTGATCTGAGTCAACCCCCCCTCCAAGGCTCTCTGGTATCAGCTGAGAGGAGGCTGCCAGTTCTGGCTGCCACCCAGTTTAGCCCTACTTCTGGCAAATGACATCCAGCGTGGACATGATGCTAACACTCTGCCATTACTGGTCAACGCTGATTCATTACTCACTCCATAAAAACGGTCATGTTGGTTTGTGCCAAGCACAATATTCTCTGTATCACCTTTTAGTTGTGATTATATACAATATTGGGATTTATTGTCAAACCACCAACAATCTAGTTTTACCATTGGGCAACCTCCGTGTCTGAAAAGTGAAGCCTATAGAGAGGCAAAGCCCCGCCCCTTCCGGTGGACCACCATGGGATCTTATTTTGGAAAAAAATGTGTACGGTAATCCACGTCGAGAGACAAATAATTTTTTGATCCCGTTTGAATTGCACCATGAATCACACATATGATGTTTGTCAATTTAAAACATAATTTTAAGTGAAGAAAGTCGCAGTTTGTCGTAGGTTTGCCGTAGTATCATTTAGTTTTGTGTGAAACCGCTCAGTAAACCACATCTCTCGTCTCGCACAATATACCTGACAAATGAAACGTTATCTTACCCGATGTGTTTTTCATCCAGCGACTCCTGGTCTTTTTATCAGCTGGGAAGCAAAAGAACGAGCAAGACCTGTTGCTGGTGGGAGTACATCCCAGTACGAAACACACAGGCATCGTAGCTTCAGTGAGAGAGACGTCACTTGCGCGACTTTTGGGTGTGTATTCTTTCTAATTACGTATTTTCAAAGTCTTATACTTCAACATTTTTACAACAAACTGCGACTTTCTTGACTTGCAAAATTATCTTTTAAATTGACAAACGTCATATGTGATTCATGACGTAATTCAAATGGGATTAAAAAAAATATTTGTCTCTCGCCGTTGACTACTGTTCATATTTTTTCTGAAATAAGGTCCCACGGTGGTCCACCGGAAGGGTGAGACTTCGCCTCTCTATGAGGAAGTGCCTTAAACCTGCATTCTTTCTAATAGCCGGCAGGGGGCGACTCCTCTGGTTGCAAAAAGAAGTCTGATTGTATAGAAGTCTATGAGAAAATAACCCTACTTCTCACTTGATTTATTACCTCGGTAAACATTGTAAACATGAGTTTATGGTCTCAATTGCTAGTTTAAAGTCTTCTTCAATACAGCATGATGTTTATTTAGTAAATGATGGTCCCATTTAGAGTCAAATAGACCATAAAGCAGGGTATGCTTTTAGGGCGTGGCTACCTTGTGATTGACAGGTCGCTACCACGGCGCTGTCCGGTCTGGGAGTTGTCCGTGTTTTCGTCTTAGGACATTAACCCTTTTACAGTGTGTTTTCAGTTCATGACAGTTAATCATAACCTTTTTGGTCACCTGAAAATGTCTTATTAAGCATTCAGTTAAACTTAGCTCCACCCTCTCGTATCACTTCTGGTCGCAAAAAAACAAGATGGCGACGGTCAAAAACCAAGATGGCGACAGCTAAAATGCCAAATTTGAGGCTTCAAAATGGCAGTCCACAAACCAATGGGTGACGTCACGGTAACTACGTCCACTTCTTATACAGTCTGTGGGTGTTGCAGAAAACTTAAGCTAATACTAACGTTACCTATTCGCGTCACAATCACAACGTCGCTCAAATGTATGTGTCTCATGCTTGGTTAGGGATGAAATAGAGGTTATTGCAGTTGACACAGACAATTTTTTTTATAGTAGTCAACATTAGCTTGGCTCATTAGCACATTAGTATGACATGTCTGGCTCAGGCAGACTTTGAAAACAAATCTGTGCTTGTGTTGTCACATAGTAGTAACGGAACAAAAGTCATTTTTCGCTTTTCAATATGTTGAAACAGAATACAAGATTTGTTTCTGCCTCCTAACTGACAGTTCTTTGACATCTTGCTACTTTGAAGATTGTTATTCTCATTCATTCATATCATGTTTTCCCCTTTCTTGAGAGAAAGAGCAGGTACTTCTGTTATAATTGTACTTTTAAAACTAGAAGCATACAGTGCCTCAGCTCTTGTGTACCACCGATGCTCAAACACTTCACACCCACTCTCGTCACTTCTCGCCAGACCTGAACAGCGAGTCGTGCGATAAAAGGAAGTGACAGCTGTAAAAGGCCATTTTGACCCCCCTGGGAGAAGATAAGGTTGGAGGAGATGAGATGCCGCCCCTCCTGTAAGTAATACACACTTTGAAATCCATGTGTCTGCTTTTCCTTTGGCTTGCACACCACGCTTCTGAAACGCATTTCCTACCTATCTGCGAGTCGCAGTGCTCCTACTGTTATGTTCTTCTGCTTTGTGTGCACTTTTAAGTGTGTGCATCAGAAGTCTCAGTCAACATTTTCACTTGTTACAAGCAAGCAGCTTCCAGTTGTCTTTATATAGAAGAGTATGTATGAAAAGATCAAAACCAGTAGAGGTAGAGACAGCAGGCCCTGTGAGGAAGGTGAAGGATATCTGTTTTTTAATAGTGAGGGGAATTCTTCTTGGAGTTCATGGTTTAATGGGCTGTGTTATAAATGAGACATTGACATTCTCTACTTTGCTAATTTATGAAATATAAATTAGGTGCATGTCCTTCAGCTCCATTGAAATAGAAGAGTAGCATTGTTCTTTACTGTATAATGTGTGAAAGCAATAGCTTGTATGCAAACAAACATAGGATTTTTACTTGGGACCGGCATTCGTGTCTCAAAAGCAAAACTAAAAGTTGAGTGATTTTTATTGACGACGTTATGTCACGTGACGCTACGTCACTGCTTAAGTTACGTTACAAGTGCACTCATTTTAAGTCAAACCATGATGTTTTTTCTAACCCTAACCAAGTGGTTTTGTTGACTTAACATAACCGCCACTGTTTCAGAAGGTTACAACGTGTTACAACGTTAATCACGTGCAAACCTTCTGCGTCAAGATACTACGCAAATGTCGGGCTTCTGTAACCTGATGTGCCATCTGGTTTGTTAAACAGAACCATCTGAGAAGCAGTCATTTAAAAAAATACTTGGCAGGTGATTGGATGAACCTTCTGTCAATCAAACTCTTGCCGAAGCCAGTCGGGAGAAGAGCAAAAACATATTTGCCATTGAGAAAAGCTTTCAGTGTCGTTCTTTGCTCTTCTTTCAGTGAAGAAATACTGATGCCATTGCAGCTTCTATGCTAACCTCTTCAGGAGATTGTTGTTTACAACGAACAGTCGCCTCTCCGTGTTGCCTCACACACACCTAAGCCACGCCCATAGCTGCCAGTAGATCCTCAGAGGACACTGATTGGTCCATGCTCTGGCTTGCCGGACACAAATGCATAACTTGAAGCCTGACAAGACAGATTTTCGTGTGATATGTGAGCCATGGATGTATAAAGAGAACTGGATACAGCGTCGGAGGTGGGGTTCCTATGAAAGTTGCTCAGTGGCGTATGAAGCCAAAAACGCTCGACTTCCGAGTATAAAATTACCGCGATCTTCCGCAGTCATTGGGCCCATAAAGCAGGCGCAGTTGCCTTTCCTTTAACCCCGCCTCCCAGCCCTCGGTCCGGGTCTCATTTACATGAACGGAGGAAGGGAAATAACTCTGGATTCGGCTATTAGTGCATTTTACAACTTTTAGGACCTAACGTACTGGAAAGTTGATTCACCTCAAAAAACATCTGCTGAGATACAGATGTCTCTTTCCAAATGTAAGTCTATGGGAAAAAGTCTTTTTGGGCCCAATGGCATCTCGTGACGGACCAGGAAGTTGTAGTACCACGCTCTTCCTGGGGGCTTGGTGATCCCGTTATTCTCACATGATCTCGTGACATTGCGAGAATCCAGCTGCTGTGTAAGGTAAGAGCTTCTGCCCAAGCGGCAAAATATGACTAGTAGGGAAAACGATTTCTTGGCTTTAATCTTGTCTTGTTTAAAAATGCAACAATTCTTCAGAAAATACTGCTTTTACATTTCTTCTCTCTCATAAATAAACATTGGCAGCCTCCTGAACGGCTACAGCTCTAAATGTGCGTCATGTGCATGATGCGAAGAGAGACTTTCTGTTCTGTTCTGTTTTCACCGTGGGGATTTCTCCTGGGTCATAAGCCTCCATGGAATTCAATCCACATCTGTTTGCCTTTCTTCCTTTTCATGCTCCAAACCTCTTCATCTTCGCGCTGTTGGTCCGTGCACTTCTTGTCATCATCAGGCTGTTTTAGCTATCGGGGTTGTCTCACTGTCTCTGTGCGTCCGCAGGAAATGATACGTATGGTCTCAAATGATTAACATCCATCATATAAGGCTGTTTCCACAGGGCTACCATGAGAGTAATGGCATCTGTGAAACACTGGCTACACTGCCAACAAAACATCAACCACCACCCTTCGTCACCCATTTCTGATCTCATTAACCTCCAGGCGACACACCCACCGCACATACTGTATCATATCCATATATTCTCTCACTCTGAGGCATGTTTGCTACTGTTTGGTGTTGTTGTGTACATGGCATGTGTGCATTTATGGGCTGAGGCTGCTGTCATGAGGAGATAGCAGTTCCCCGAGGGTTGTCTGTGACCTTGTGCTTCTCAACGTTTCGCATATTCAACTCCCAGCAGTGCTCCTCCTTTATGAACAGTCACAGCTCCTCATTATTCCTCCTTCATGTGTCACAAAGACGCGATGTACGTCCCACCTGTGGACTTTGCCGATGTTGTTGTGTGTCACTGATCTAATTTGTCTTGATCTTTGTGTTTTCTTTCATCTCCGCTGTGCTTTCTGTGTATCAAATCACTTGGCTCTCCGTGACAAAGTTCTGTCAGTGAGACTATAAAGTAACACTACTGTATTGTCACTACTGCTACTCCTGTAACCCCGGCTCCTACAGCGTTCATCTCCACTTTGACTTCTACCTTTTATATCCCCTGAACACTTCACCCGTATGTAATTGTTGAACGTGTCATTCCAAAAGCATGGGCATTAATCTGCTGCTAGAACAGCCTGCGCTCTTCTGGGAAGGCTTTCCTCCAGATTGTGGCGCCTGGCTGCAGGGATTTGTGGGATTTGAATTTCATTGTCATTGCACAGAGTCAACCGAGACAACAAAATGCAGCTTAGCAACTGACTAGAAAGTGCAAACACCAGCAACATGCATATAGATGTATATAAATATAAATTAAACACAGAACACAGAATGAAAATTATGCCAATCTAAACCAGTCGTACATAATACATAGAATATTGTATAAATGTACAGTGTAAACAAAAAGCTAGTGCTTTGTGATTTCCAAAGTGTCTGCTGTTGTACTCTGGGATGCCTTAAGAACGGGGCAAAGACAGTCTGAGATGACCGTACCTGAGCCAGCCAAAAGAAATAAATCATACAGTTCAGTGAGAGCTATTTGGCTTACAGTACTTGGATAGCTAGCTGTACCACATTGTAATGCCTCATCTGGAGAGAAAAGCTATCAAATTTGGCAATGGTGCCTAGAACGGCAAGTAGCGATTAATTTCATAACCGTTTGCTCTGTAAAATGGAAAACAGGAAATCTTCACATTTGTGAGGCTGGAACCAGTCGTTTCTTTGCATTTTTCCATGAAAATTGACTTAAACAGTAAATCAATTAACAAAATTGTTGCTAATTAATTTGCTGTCAATTTTCAAATAAATTAATTTTGGCCATTAATGTATCTATGCTATAACTATATATATATACTAAGTGTAAATTATAGAGTATGTTGATAATACTGGCATCAATTGGTGTCATAACAAAAAATCTTAATTATAAGCTTAATTAATATAGCGTATTATGTTAAAGTAAGACTATGTAACTTTTGCAGTGGCTTTTACAGGATAATGGCAAAAGGCTGTATATAAGAAGTGGACGTAGTCACCGTGATGTCATCCATTGGTTTGTGGACAGCCATTTTGAAACCTCGAGTTCGGCATTTTGGCCGTCGCCATCTTGGTTTTATGGAACCAGAAGTGACACGAGAGGGTAGAGCTAAGTACAACCAAATGCTGAATAAGACATTTTTAGGCAACTAAAATGTTATAGTTAACTTTCATGAACTGTAAACACACTGTGAAAGGGTTAAAGTTGTAAGACGAAAACACGGACAACTCCCAGACCGGACAACGCCGTGGTAGCAACCTCTTAATCACAAGGTAGCCACGCCCTCAAGCATACCCTGCTTTATGGTCTATTTGACTCTAAATGGGACCATAATTTACTAAATGAACATCATGCTGTATTGAAGAAGACTTGAAACTAGCGATTAAGACCATAAACTCATGTTTGTCATGTGCTAAATGTGAGATTGAGAGCATATCTATTGCCTCCCACAGCTCTCAACATGGTGACGGCGGTGCTAACAGTGCTAACAGTGCAAAGAATTGCAACAGAGCTGACACAGCTAACAGTGTTAATCTGGGCGGGAACCAGAGGGTGGGTGCTACGCTTCTGAGACGATGCTGTCAGTTGGGACGCCGTTATTAGCTATAACCACCGTATGAGCACAGTGCAGAGTGGCGGCCGTGAGCTAGCCAGTGGGGCACGCTCAAATACACTAAAGGCACGCGCGGTCGGCCCGGCTATGTAAACAAAGTACAGAGAAGCTCGGATTACAACACACACAGAGGGAGAGCAACTTCATTCTCTGCTCAGGTAGACATTACTCCACTATATCTTTACATAGCAAATAGTTGTTAGCTGCTAAATGAATGCTCTGAGTGCCAAATAGAGCACCTTTAAAAGCTAGATTGCATTACACCAATGGTTCCTAACTTGAATGTCGGGACCAAGCGGTCACAAAAAAAAGAAGGGGTCCTGAGATGATTAATGGGACAAGAGCAAAATATCCAAAAGATTTTCTGCAACACCAGATTATTTTTAGTTTTTAGATGTTTCTGTAATGTAATGCTGGATATATAATATACACCATATTAAATATACAGTATATAACAGGGGTCATAAGTAGACATTGCATTGTTTTAAAAGGACACAAGTCAAAGAGGTTGGGAACTACAGCATTACACTGTGTTGTAATCACCCCCTGTGTAATATGTGATACTTATTCCCACCGGGGACCAGTACCCTGCACAGAGGTCACAGAGACATGTAATCCATATTATCCCGCCCTCATGCCCAAAGTTATCATTCTGGGTCAGAAAAGACTAAGGACACATGAGGACTTTTACGAAACACACCAGAACTCCATCACCTCATTTTCATATACGGAATGAAGATCTGAAGTTAACGCTCTCTAGTTAGGCAATGACTCATCAGGCAGCGCTCGCTCTCCCTTATCTCTGGTGAACTAACAAACAGTCATTAATGGTAAATTATTATACATCTCAAGGGGTCTTTAAGCCGACTGACTTCAAAGAGATGGTGCTGCGCAGTGAGAGGCTTTGATGTAATGTGCATGCAGGATTATGAACCAAGGAGCATTACTTTTATATTAAGCTTCTGTGCATATCCTAATGTCTATGGAGAAAAATTTAATTGAATAGATAACAACTTGATTAAATAATTGCTTCGTTATAGTTCACAGTATGATCAGCATGTTTTTCTTTTTCCTTCTTTTACTTGTTTCTCTTTTCCATTTTCTTTCATTATCTTTACTTTTCTTTCTCCAATACCAGGGCGACAGGTATGACAACAACAGGTGGAGTGTGGAGTAAAGTACGCTTTACTGCCTGGACTGCCTGAACAAAGTTCAGAGTGCAAGTTAAACGTGTGAGGAATGCGAGCTATGTATATCTATCTACAGCTGTCTCCCTCCCACTCTGCCTGTCTAAACTGAGACTATGTGAGCCTGGTCTTGGTTTAGATATTTAATCTGTGAGTCAGTGTGTGAAGTGATCAATATCTATGTAGTACAGTGGAGTCTCTTCATCACTCCTCCTCCTCTTTTGTTTCACTGAGTGCTCCTCCATCAATCAATACCTCTTCCTCATTATTATGGAGGGCCGACCAGCTCTGAGATACTGAATGCTGGCAAAGTTTGTGCCCTTTGTCACCTTTTCCTCTCAGTGAACTCTTTCAGGCTTTATCACTGAATCAACTGTAGCAAACAGGCTTTTCCTCGCATCTCTGTGTGGCTTCTTGCATTTGTGCAGGTATGTGAGAGATAATGTGGGTGATCTAGTACACAACATCCAAAGGAATGCTCATCATCATGTGCACACTGTCATCCTTAAAGGATAAAGCTGATGGTGTTCTATATTTTCCTTATTCTAGCTACAAAACTAGCGAAGGACAATCATGCGATTAATCGTAATTTAATATTTTAATCGATTGTCAGCCATAATTATGACGTTACATGAATCTTGAAACACCACCACACAAAGTAACCTAAATCTATAACTAATGTAGGCCTATAGCTACATGTTGCAAAATGACTTCATTACTCTACCACGAAAGATTCATCACTTGACATAACTTTCTGTCTGAGACTCACTTCACTCGACCATAAAATGTGCAGGTTGTGCAACGAACTGGCAACCACTTGTTGTGAAGTGAATGCAATGGAACGGAGGAGGGAGTGTGCGACATCTAGTGGCTGAATGTTATAAATATTATCAATAGCACCCAGCGTCGGCGTTAGGGGCGGGCCATGGAGGTCCAGGCCCGTCCAAAAAGGTCACTGTGCCCCCTCAGCTGAATTCTCTCCTGACAAAAAACTAAACTGAAATTTTTCTACCTGTTTGGATTATTCTGTTCAGTATCGTGGAATAAAACAATGGACTAATGTTATACAGCAGGCTGAGCAGGGACAACAACTGGTGAGGGAAACATCCACATTTAGTCTTTATTAACATAAATTATAGTTATGAAGAAATCAGTCAGACTGTTAGATTAATGTGTTGTTTAACTCCCTGTTAACTGTATCTGGGCACCCGTGTGTGTGCACATTTTGACCCTGGCATGAGCAAGACGCAGGGCGTGCCTGAAGAGTTATCTGTAGCCTCCAGTACCTCCTCATTTCAAAACAGAAACCATAATAAGGTGGCAGCTGGCTGGAGAAGATAACTAGATAACAACCTACTTGCTCTTGGCTATATCGTATGTTATTTCCAGTAAATATCACAAATAAAACGTGTGTTTTCTGATAAAAAAAAAAAGTACGAACGTAGGAAGATAACATGTTATTAAGTACTACTAACCCATCTTTGAGGTGGTTACGTCTTCAGATCCAGTCTGATCTGGAGCTCACAGCTGATATGTTCCTGGTTTGTTTACATGATGTAACAGAAGTGCAGATTTAACGTATTCAGTGGACAGAGAGCGTCAGATGCGCGATGCAGCGCGATAGTTGGACGCTCGCATCCAGTTAGGACACGGTGTTAGTTTATAACCTGTTTTTCTGGACATTTAGCATGTGTATGCGTGCGTGCGCGCCTGTGCGCATAAGTGGCAGTATGTATACACCTCTCTGTCAGTTTATTTCTTTCATGAAACATGATAATGTTAAAGATTCACTTAATAAAGGCTATATGAGGTGAAAAAAATGCCCCCCCTGTCAAAGCTGATTGCCCGTCCGCCCCTAACACTCTGGCACCGACCCTGATAGCACCTTTAATATTCCTATTTTATTTCTTTTAAGGCCCGGCATGGATGAGGCAGAGAAGTACCAACAAAGACTACAAGCCATAGTGGTGAGAATGCCTTTCTTTGTGTCTGTACTTTTGCCCTTTTACTGTCCACTTCAGTCGGCCTTAAACCAAGTTGAACTTTCCCCTCATGTCAAAATAATCTCACCGCACCATCGTTGTCTTATGTCACTTCAGTGGAACGGTCTCACTTGATCTGCACTGCCTGCAGTGAGCAGGCAAAGAACATTAACTTTCTGGCCAATAATCACTGATCTGTGAAATGAAAGGTTGGAGGGCCTGAGTGAGTGGAGCCGGCTTGACCTCTCTCGAATGTAAAAAATCCGTCCAAAACACCAGTGACCCACTTCACCAGAGACGGCGAGGGCCTGGAGTGGGCCTCGGCATGTTTACAGCGTACATTAACGGTACAGATACAGAGTCAGCACGCATACAATGTGCTGCGTCACTGAACTATTTCTCTCGGCATCCATGCACTCCGCCAGCTGTATCTCCCCGCTTTAATCTGTCGGTCACGTCACCTAAAAATATCCCCCCTCTCTCTCTCTCCGTCTCTCTCACTACTCTGCTTTCACACAGAAGAAGTCCTTGTCTACAGGGACCATGACTGCAAAGGGGAGTTACTGAGGAATTATCTTAAAAAGCGGGTGTAACCCACCACCATAAGTACAGTGTTCTTGGATCAAGTTCTGTCTGTTGTTAGTAGAAGAAACGCAGCAGTTGCAGTTGTTTTAGTTCACTGCTTTTTTGGAATAATTCAAGTTTTCTTGGCTGTTGAGAGATAACTTACAGGAAGACTCCTCAGAAGTGAGGGGTAAGTAGTGATAACATTCCTAGAAAATGAAATACGTTGTCTTTTTTGTGTGTTTGATTACAGAAATGAGAATGAGCAATGTAAATCTTAAGGCACCATAGACAATTTGTTGCTTTCAATAGTTTTTACATCTTGTGTGATAGCTGCGGCAGGAAAGTGGGGAGAGTTGGCACTGAGTATTGGTCAAAAGACGCTGACTGTGGAGGTCCTTAAGTGTAAAACAGTGAATTTCATCCTGCTTTATCAGCTGTGGTATGAGATTTTCTTTCACAGTGGTGTCACTGGCTCTATAAACTCTTAAAATTCATAACCACCTCATAGGATTCCAGAGATTTCCCTCTGATTTAACTGCCTACTTATCGCCCTTCTCTTTGATGACATACCTCAACAACGGTGACAGGAAAGACCACTTCGCTCCAGGAGTCTTTTTCTTTTTTCCTCACATTCCCTCTTCAAGGATTTAACTTTTTTTCTTCTGTCACCAGGAGAGGCGTCGGCAGCAGGAAGAAGAGGAGAGGCTGACGAGGGAGACAGAGGAAGAGTGGTTGAAGACAACCCAGGAAAAGGTGATTTAAGTGACACTGTTTTAAGTTTTTCAATGAAGCAAATCCTTCCCACTTGGAATTCCAAACTGTTTAAAGAAAAAGTTTGACATTTTGAGAATACGCTTATTCACTCTCTTACCAAGAGTTAGATGAGAGGATTGGTACTACTCTCATGTTTACATGTTTGATAAATATGAAGCTACAGCCAGCAGTCGGTTAGCTTAGCTTAGCTTCGCATAAAGACTGGAAACAGGGGGGGAAACAGCTAGCCTGGCTGTGGTAACAAAATCCGCCTACCAGCACCTGCTACCTAACCTGACCCGCCAGATGGTTTGTTACACAGAATCACCTGAGAAGCAGTCATTGGAAACTGTTTGGAAAAGGGCAGGCACTTTCAAAAAATACTTTTTACGCAGGTGATTGGATGAACCATTTGTCAATCAAACTCTCACCGAAGCCAGTCGGGAGAAGAGCGAAAACTTTTTTTTTACATCGAGAAAAGCATTCAGTGCTATTCTTTGCTGAAGAAATGCTCTTGCAGCATATACGCTAACCTCTTTAGGAGCCGCCGTTGTTGTTAAGAACCAGTGGGCAACCTCCAGGTCTGAGAAGTGAAGCCAACGTGGAAGTGCCTTAAACTTGCATTCTTTCTAACAGCCAGCAGGGGTCGACTCCTCTGGTTGCAAAAAGAAGTCTGGTTGTATAGAAGTCTATGAGAAAATGACCCTACTTCTCAATTGATTTATTATCTCAGTAAACATTGTAAACATGAGTTTATGGTCTCAATCGCTAGTTTCAAGTCTTCTTCAATACAGCATGATGTTCATTTAGTAAATTATGGTCACATTTAGAGTCAGATAGGGTATGCTTTAGGGCGTGGCTACCTTGTGATTGACAGGTCGCTACCACGGCGTTGTCCGGTCTGGGAGTTGTCCGTGTACCAGCTTGATATTCACAGTACAGACATGAGGGCGGTATCAATCTTCTCATCTAATTCTCGGCCACAAAGTGTATTACGCATTTTCCCCAAAATGTAAAAATATTCCTTTAATAATGAAGGCTCTTTTCTTGTAGGGCTGGGATCTACCCATTTTTGTTTTCATTGTATTCCCTCCTTTCCAGCTGCTTCATGTTAAAAACTGACCACTGGTGTGTCCCACCCTCATGTAATGTCATGTCTCACGACTGCTGCCAAGCTGAGCTGCTTGCTAGCTGACGCCTAGGTCGAGTGTTCCGGGTGGGGTCACTTGGACTTCATCCCGACTCTGATTTACTCATAAACAGCAAGCAAGTTATTTTCAGTTGCATTTGATGTGCAGGAAGCTCACCGATTTCCTGCACCAGAACCAGGGATCCCTTGTTACTATGTCAACCTGCCCTACAGGAGGAAATCAATGTAATTAAAACCACGGCTGTTCCAGTGTTGAAAATAGTGAGGCAATGTTAACCGAGACAAACTGCAAGAGGGGAAGTGGTGATGACAGAAAAGGAGGAAAAAGGACATTATTTTAACATGGGTTGGGGATTCTTTGCGCTGAGCCGTTATGCGTCACATTCGCTACTTCACTGTTCCCTGCAGGACACGCTCTTTTGAAAAATAAACAACACTACATTATCTATGTACCCCAGTGCCGCAGCATGCACACTGTAGCAGCCTCCCACACAAACAGCGTGCAGCACATTTCTGCTTTCTTTAACCACACGTTGCCTCGGGGCAAGTGCATTGCTAGCGGCAGGGACAGACCATCCTCGCTGCAGTTGAATGAGTTTAGCCTGAAGATACGACAACGCCTTCTTCATCTTCGTGGCGGCTAAATGTGAGGCAGAATTTGTCACTTTACTGCTCCCAGAGTAGATGATGGTATTCACAGCATCTCCACTGCAGCTGCTTGCTATTTGTTTTTTCCTGGTCCCACACACCAAGAACGAAGCCCATGCATGGATACATGACAGATCTGTGTGGAGAGTCAGATCAATCAAGAGTTTGGGGCTTCAAGTGTTTGAAAAAAAAAGCATTGTCAGGTTTCAGGTTGTCACTCCGGCTCACGCCATAGCCAGGCATGAGTGACAGATTGTATCTCAACTCCAGGAGCAGGATGTCTGGAGGCTGGGGGGCTGTGGCACAGAGCTGTGACACCTTTTCACTGTCACTCTCAGACAACAGCAGTCTGCTGGCCTTACTCATCCTGGGCGAGATCCAAAATGGCAGCGCCGCAGGCCTCGCTCGGTCTGTAGAGGAGCCAAAATGGCAGAGGAGCGCTGCCAGGTGGCTAGCTGTGTGTCTTGATCCCCTGAATGATCGCTTCTGGTCTGTGTCAACACAGGCAGAAGGCTTGGTGTGCAATGTGTTTATTTTCGGTTATGTCTCTGTTTTTCTGTTGTGGAATATGGTGTAACAGAGCTGACGCTAACAGCGATAGTCCAATCATAGCTTAGCATCCATAACTAGGCACAGCAGGGCTGTTAAGCTTTGGGTTTCTACACATACTAAAGCAGAGTGTAGCGGGTTGTACGGAGCGCGATACTCTGTATCCGAAACATTTGGAGGGTGGTGTCTTTTGTAACCTTTCCAAAAACCAAACACAGTGTAGGAAACAGTGTGTTTATGTGCTCCGATGTAAGCTGCAACCGTTAGTAAGTCAGGCTAACTAGCTGAATGCTATCAAGGTAATATTAGCGGCTCTGTCCTTGTCCAGCAGCTCCAGCCAACACACAACCCACAACCCAAGATAGCTAACACTTTGATTAGTCCGCATCCTAAAAGCCTCTTTCTTGTAAAATAAAAAATGAAAATATACATTTGAAAATACGAACAAGAGCGTTAGCTAAGCAGCCAGAAATCTTGAATCTTTGAAACATAGGCTACTTATACTTATCATACTGTATAGTACTAGCACTAGCTAGCTATACACGGCAACAAAGAGTATAAACCCCAGTGTTTTTTTGAACAGCCGCTGCCGCCATTTCGGACTGAAAACGCTTATTATATTTATAGTATTTTATTGTTCAACACAGGCCATTTCAGTAGAATATGACAACAGAATATAAGTAATTTTGTTTTACTTTTGTACAGCACTTTTAGGCGGACGTTTTACTGCATCCGGTAGTCGCTTTCAGTCCAAAATGGCAGAAGCGTAGCTTTGCTGATGGGTGCTGATTTTGCAATGGAACGAACTGTTGACTTTCACTTCTTGGCAATATAAGTTCTTTGACTGCAATACAAGAACAACGCTGTTTCTTCGATGTTTCCGACATGGATCATCATCTGATGATGTTAGCTCTAGCCTCAATCTTTTAGCATATCATGTTTGTAGCTGTCAAGTGCATTGATATGGTTTTTACTTTAAAACGGGTCATTTTGGTACGTTAAAAAGTCATCTAGGAATGGCATTTTCAACCAACTATCGGAGCTAATGTTAGCTTAATAAGCTAGCAAGCTACAGCAGATAACACTTGTGATTTTAAAGAGATCGTTCGGGTCTTTTGAAGTGGGGGTTGTATGAGGTACTTATCCATAGTCAATGTATACAGTACCTACTTTAGATGACAGGAGTACCAGCACGGAAGCAAAGCAATATACTGCTGTGGACACGGACGTCAGCAAAACGTATTTTAGACATCTAAAAGAAAGGCCCCCCTAAAAAAAAAAATCAATATCAGTTTAAGTGCACAATACATTTAAAATATTTTCACTGGTTTATCATCCTGTGAGACAGCTATACAGTCTATGTTTCCGACAGGGAACTAGAGCTGTCATCTAAGCTCTCGCCAAAGCAACCAGACTCCATTGAAAAAAACCTTACCTTGCAGAACATGGGAGTCGCTGGTCTACCGCTGCCTCGATCGGTTAGTTTGTCTGTGTTATTGTGTGACTTGGTGTTTTAAAGTGTTAGTCCGGATTTACCAAAGTCACACAATGAAACAAACTAACTAACCGATTGAGACAGCGGTAGACCAGCAACCCTCCTGTTCTGCAGGGTAGGTTTTTTCAATGGAGTCTGATGACTTTAGCAAGAGCATAGATGGATTCAACTGCTTCTGTTCCCCGTCGGAAACAGCTGTCTAAAGGCAAGGTAAACTGGCAAAAATATTGTAAATATAGTGTACACTTAAACCGATATTGATTTCTTTAGGTGGCTAAAATACATTTTGCTGCTGCCCCCATCCACAGCAGTATATTGCTTTGCTCCCGTGCGGTATCTCCAGTCTGCTTCTCCAAACTGGGGGCGTGCCGACCGCCATCTACTGTAAATAATACACTGACTATGGATAAGTACCTCATCCAACACCACTTCAAAACACCCGAACTATCCCTTTAAGTCTATTTAGTCTGCACTCTGCTGGCACTCAGATAACAGATATGCAAGGGTTCACATTTCTAAAGATATTATTTGCCATGAAGCAGTGAGTACAGTATTTTCGTCACAGATACACTTCTATATTGACCATGACGAGATCAAATAGGAGGCAGCCATGTGACAGTTGGTGTAATGGATTATAGCCAAGGACATAAACACACACGCACACACACACACGGCTCAGACAGTGTATCTTTTTTCTTGGTCCGCTGCTCTGAATCATTTATTTTATGAGCTTTAAAGTGCATCTTTTTGTGTTAACAAATATTATGTCTGTGCCAATGTGTGTCAGGGAACAAACCAAAAGTCAAAAGACGCCCGAGGACGAGGAGGCAGCTGATGCCAGAAAAGAGGAACAAGCCTCACAAGAAGAAAACAAAGAGGAATCTGTCAAGTGTGCAGCCGCAGCCAGAGCACACAGCCACTATCAGGTGAGATGTTTCTAGAGTACCATAAATTCACACACAGGACAAAACAGCCTTGAATATATAGCAACTCCTGGGAGAATGTGATATTTTATCCGACAACATCCAGGTTTTCTTGCAAAATGAGGTTTGAAAATTTAGAGACAGAGTAAATAGCCCCAAAATATTTAATGATTTGAGCTGCTGTGAAGGCGGTGAGGAAGTAAACACAGCGCCCCCTTTAGCTTAAATTCTCCTCAAAGGCTGAACTTTGTAGAGTCTCAACTATGATGAATATGAAATATGAGGAAGAAAAATGATCTCTTAGGTCAAAAGATGCAAATGGTATTCAGTTTGGCCTCATGCCACGTCCCAGGCAGCCGAGTGTTAAATAAATAAACGTTACAACAAACAGAAAATAATCTACTAGCCTGTACAGCTGGGGATGTGAGCGCTTCGAATTATGTATCATGAATAAAAAATAGAGAACAGAGCTACCACATAATGATTTATCGCTGCATGAGTAAGTCAACACAGAATTTCAACCCTGAGTTTGGTGAATAATGAAACAAATGTCCTCCTTGTTTTCAGGAAGTTTTCATGCATATCATTTGTGTGTTTTGAACTTAATATATTTTAATTAGGGCTGTTAAATCGATTAAAATATTTAACCACAATATAATCACATGATTGTCAATAGTTAATCGCGATTAATTGCAAATTATCTGACTTTTTTATCTGTTCAAAATGTACCGTTAAGAGAGATTTGTCAAGTATTTAATACTCTTATCGACATGGGAGTGGACAAATATGCTGCTTTATGCAAATGTATGTATATATTTATTATTGGAAATCAATTAATAACACAAAACAATGACAAATATTGTCCAGAAACCCTCACAGGTACTGCATTTAGCATTAAAGAATATGCTCAAATCATAACATGGCAAACTGAAGCCCAACAGGCAACAACAGCTGTCAGTGTGTCAGTGTGCTGACTTGACTATGACTTGCCCCAAACTGCATGTGATTATCATAAAGTGGGCATGTCTGTAAAGGGGAGACTCGTGGGTACCCATAGAACCCATTTTCATTCACATATCTTGAGGTCAGAGGTCAAGGGACCCCTTTGAAAATGGGAATGACAGTTTTTCCTCGCCAAAATTTAGCGTAAGTTTGGAGCGTTATTTAGCTTCCTTCGCGACAAGCTATGACAGCTATGACATGGTTGGTACCAATGGATTCCTTAGGTTTTTCTAGTTTCATATGATACCAGTATCTCCACTCTAGCTTTAAAACTGAGCCCGCAAGTTGCGTTAATACGTTAAAGAAATTAGTTAGTTATTAATACATCAGCCTACATTTATCATATATGCATCATAGCATGTGGACTTTAAACTGCACTGTACAGCCCAAATTTAGCTCAGTGTAAAACAGGCAACCAACAGCAGGACTGAAATGGCTGTTGGGCAAAGTAGTCTCAGCGCCTTTTGACATGCTGGGACTAAGCTTGGTTCAACACTTCTCTGATGATGGCTGTGAAATATTTATGGCAGGGCACAAGTTGGGGAGGGCTCCAGAGAGGAGGGGGAGGCATGTGTTTAAAGTTGCAGACTCAGTGTCTGTTTTAAGTGTCTGGCCATGGAGAGCACTTAAATTGTCTCCTTTCTTTGCCCGCAGGCTGGCATTGACGAGGACGTGCAAGGTAAGAAGTCAGCTGGGCTGTAATCGTCCTTAGCTTACCATCCGCTTCTATCTCTTCTTTGTCACTCTCACGACTACGCCTGCCCAGCATCTATTCTCTCTTGACAGATGATAATTTACCAGAACTAAGTCTTTGCACGAAGAATAGTCATTTAAATCAGGGTGACAGAATGGAGCCGCTGCTGAGAAACGGCTCCATTTTGACTTACGTCCTGCCTGCATGTGACTCATTCTGCTGTATAAGAAACACCATGAGGGCAAAAGTTTAGCCCAACCCTTTTCAGTCAATGTGCACAAAGTTACACAGAAGCTGGGAGTGAACATGGTGTGAGAGTATGAGAGAACAGCCTACGTAAGGCAGAAAGCATTCAAACACATCATTAACTAAAGTATGGACATTGCAAAACAGTTGGATATTTCAGTAAATAGAGAGAAGTGTACTGATGACTTTCTTCCATAGACTGTATATAAGAAGTGGACGTAGTCATTGTGACGTCACCTATTGGTTTATGGACTAACGTATTGAAGCCTTGAGTTCGGGATTTTGGCTGTCGCCATCTTGGTTATTTGCAACCAGAAGTGACACGAGAGGGTGGAAGACATTTTTAGGCGACCACAAAAGTTATAATTAACTTTCATGAACTGAAAACACACTGTGAAAGGATTAAAATTCCAGGACAAATACGCAGACAACTCCCAGGATATGTGTTCTGTTTTCTAAGCAAAAATACATTTTAGTTTTGCTTCAACTTACACTAGAATGTACATGTTTTCTTTTTCAGTGAATAAAAAGGCTGAGCATCACTTCTCCACACAAATGGCACAAAGGATGTTTCATGAAAGTGGGCAAGAAGGTCGATCAGGTGAGGCACAGGAATAGACTTTGTTGTAACTTATCAGAAATGTAGATTATTTACATTATTTAGTATGGTGTGATGACAAGGCTCTGAGGATATACTGAGGTCATGTATTCAGTATCTTTGGCTCAAATTCTGTTTGAGTTTCCTGAAGATCAGATTAAAGGCCCTCAAAAGTCTGACTACAGCCCTTTGTGATTAAGTGAACGGAACCAAAATGTTTTTCTGTGGAAAATGATAAATATACAACTCAAAAAACAGCAATTTAGGCTACAGAATATGTTATTTGCATTAGTCTCTCTAGTCTCCTCTGGCAAATGATGACCCCTCTATTTAATGCCACTCTATACCCTCAGGGTACGACTTAACGATGGGACGTAGGTGAAAGGCCGGAGAACAATGTTATATTTAGCCCACTTTATTATTTCTGTTCATTAATGTTTTATGCCCGCTTGAGGGCTGTATGGAGTAAAAAGCTCACTGCATTTGGCTTATTGTGTCTCTATATTGTATATATTGTGTCGGCTCATATTGGTTACACAAAGCTCCGGTCTCGACCTGGTATCAACCTTTAAACCTCTCACCTTTTAAACACACCCAAGCTTAAGGACAGTTTGTCCTGGACCGTTTGTCCTGAATATTTTATCTTCATAATATCAATTCTGTCCCGTCTCTTATATTGCAGTCCTGGGAATGTTGGCAGTGCAGGTCGAGAGAGACCCTAAGACAGGTGCCACCGTCGTCAGGTCAGTTGCCCCCGTGTCCACACCGGCTGGTGCGCCGACGGCTACCACTGTCTTCGACGATGGCAGGAAGAGTATCCACGCTGTCGGTGGGTCGGGGAGTCAACCTTCGTCTGAAGAGCTCGGGCAGATCTTGAGCATTGTGGATGGGGTTGGTATGAAAGTGCTTCTGGATGAGGTCACAGTCACGCCAAACAAGGCGGAGGCAAAGATAGAGAATGCCAAAAGAGCTCCAGAGGGAAAAGTCCTGTCTTTCTCTACCCGTCATGCCATGTCAAAGGAGGACAATGCGCAGTCAGACAGCTCTAGAGGCTACAGCTCTAGAGGCTACGACGTGAAAGCTAAGCTGGGGACAGAGGACCGTTCTGTAAGGATGGGAAACAAGGAGGATGAAAAAGAAGACAGAAGCATCATGGCGGTTAAAGACATCGCAGGAGAAGTAGGTAACGTGGAGGATCTAAAGTTGGAGGAAGGCCCAGTCACTCTTATGTTCATGGGATACGCTGATGCTGACCAAGATGACAGCCAAGAAGAGGACAGCCAAGAGCAAGGCATGCTCACCGTGGAGCGAGTGATCATCACTGAGGACGGGGATGTCTTAGGACCTGAAACATCTGCTTCACCTCAGGCAGGGAAAGAGTCCCAAGTGTTTCGGGACATTCCCCTGGATGGAAATGGGGCAGGAGGAGTTAAAGTCCAGGGGGAGGAAGATGATAAGGGGCTGCATGAGTCGTCTTCACCCAGTAAAGCAGAGGGAGACGGCATTTCCAAGCGCAAGACCTGCAAGTGTTGTTCTGTCATGTAAGAAAGTGATTGAAGAGAGAGACTCCCTCATCAGCCTTAATGGTATCATTTGTAATATTTGTGACACTACATGCTGCCTTGCTGCCTAAATGACTGATATGAGAGAATAGACCACCACCTGCTGTGGTCTTACAATGGTTTTGGCTCTGAGCACCCATCACTTCACTTCACATTGCCAAAGAAAGAGACATTTATCAGATTATAGGTCTTTTGTAGCAGCCGCGGACTGACAACAGCTCTGAGGGACTATTCAAATCCACTTCCTCCCTCTGGTGGACAAAGCTGAGAATTTCAACATGCCCTCCTGCAGACATGCAGATATCTCTAATCTCAAATGTGTCTGTGCCTTATTAGCCAAAAATATTCCATATGTTTAACTGTAGTTTGCTCGACAACGAATGGAAAAAGCCAAAAAGCAGAAGAGGCATAATTTACAGCTTTGTGCATCAATATTTCTAACAGTAATCATGGTGTGGTTCATTGTGTCTACTTTAATGTTAATTTGAAAATGTAAAAAAAAAGAGGGACATTTGTAACATCCTTTAAAACTTTTGAAATGTCCACTACTACTCAGGTCTATAGCTTTTATATAGGACACCAATGATGTTTTATGAGAATTTGGGGGGTTTTAATGTCCTGAGGAGGAGTTTGTATTCTACAATTACACATTTCACATGTTGAGCTTCTGATTCGGATGTTTTTTAGTGTCAAAATCCTTAAACTAATAGTTCAACATTTTGGGAAACGAGTGCAATGCCCATTTAGAATGGGCCTGTTCATAATGGGCCAATTTCTTGGTCTCCGATAGTGCTGCTTGCAGCTTTCTTGAGAACCGCTCACCCAAACAACTTCACACTCAGCACTGCGCTTCCTTTGGTCATGTGCAATACACCGTGACATAGATGAAACTCCTAGCAATGCTAGAGTATACGTGGCGCTGTACCCAGCATGTCGTTCGGCGGTGTAACAGTTAGCAGGGGTCCCCTTGCAATACGATTAGTCGATTAGTCGACTAAGATTTCTTTAGTCGATTAGTCGTATTTAATGCTTTTGTTTTGTGATGAATGACTTATTTCCAAGAAACTTATGAGCGCATCTCTGATAAACACAAGATTTAAATTGGAGCTTTTGTGTGATTCTTTGTGGAGAAACTCAGTTTTACAGATCTGTTGATTAAATCAACTAATTGATTTGTCGTCAAAAACACATTAGAGTGTTAAGAATTTCTTTGGTCGAGGACAGCCCTAGTGTGTATATAACGCACCAATATAAATGTGCCCCGTAGATCTCAAGAGCTCACGCTCGACACTGTACTTCCTTGGGTCCCCAGCAATACACCCGCCAAGTGTGAAGGCGATCGGATGAGCTGTTACCGAGAAAATCGAAGGACAGACAGGCAGACAGAGACTCCTTTCATTTAAGTTAGATTAGATACCTCTTGGCAAGAAAGCGAAGGTCAAACTATACCTTCAAATTGGACTATTTTAGGTTTCAAACATGCATTAAAGTAACAAGATTTGGTATTTCTCCACCAGAATTATATTCCTGGCATTGTGGGAAAGGCTTTGAAACTGTATTTAGGACCCTATAATAGTATAAGGAGAGGAAATGTGCCAAAAAAAAAATAACAGTTAAGCAGTTACATTACTATAGAAAATGTGGGAAAAGAACAGTGGCTTGTTCAAACTTTTCATTGCAGGTGAGGTTACACTGGAGGAATTTCATCCTCATCTCTAAAACCTTGTCTACAGGTCTGCTACAGTGCTATCTGTGCTAACTATCTGCTTTTATTATTTCTATCACTGTGATTTGTTATTCAATTGATTCATTACCATGGATGTTTACTGGAATATATGATGATAAAACTTAACATAATTAGTATGTTATCTATTTTCTTTTTTTTAAACCCATTAGATTTGAACTGTACTTACAATTTTTACACAAACACCAAAAAACACCGTAGTTCCACATCTCTGTACAACACAACAATATGGGGTTCACGTTCAACGTTTCACTAAAGTCAAAGAGGATTTTGTTTTGCTCACATGACACAGAGGATGGACAGGAAGGTACAGGTGCTAAGTAGATCAGCTGGATCATTCATATTTCCATTGAGCTTCGTACTATCATGCACAGGAGATGAGAGCAGCGCTACACTCAGGTGGGTCTCTTCAACATTTCTACTTTCTATGATGTGATGATATAATTGAGTGTCAGGTGTTAATAGTAACGCTTTATCTGGTCATAGCAAAGAAAAAAATATAGTTAAAGATCATGTCCTATTCATTAAAACTTTGTTTTCCTTAAATATCAGTAAGAATGATACAATTTGCCATTATGAAAGTGCACGTACAATGTCACTTAAGTATTTGAATGGTTTTGAATAGCATTTGAAGTAATCTATTAGAACCCTCTTCATAACAACAGCGTAGAAAATGTTCCTTGAAAGGAGGATGGAATAAACAGGTTAAGCTCATTAAGGCGCATTAATATGTCCTGTTGCTTGAGCTTTATATACAGTGTGGTGCTGCCGTTGGTAATCCAGTGCGGCTGGCATTAAGCCCCTGAATGCAGGTGTAAATATAGAGTCATAGATTTAAACCTGCAGCTCAGGGAACCAGATAATATCGGGATAATATTCATATTAAGACCATATCTTGATAAAGTATTCAATGACACGGCATAGTGTATCCATGTTCTCTGTGATGCATCAGTGCAAATACACAACACAGGTCCAGTTAGAGAGGAATAGTTGTTACAGGGCTGATCACAGACCACTAATACTACGGCTCATGGATAACAGGCGTTAACCCGATGAGCTAAGGTCTGTAATATCAGACAGAATGATGGGAAAGCGTAATTCTCAACAGGCAAACTGGTGAGATGATGAGAGTCTCTGTGGCCGTCCAGGCCGGCAGATACTGTACATAGTGTGCTTGCCAAAACAGACAGAGCAAAGCCGATTACTGTTTCTCTTTGTCAGCATTATTGGCTGTGCTAGGTCACAGCGGGGGAGAAAAGTCACCAAAACAACACAGAAGCTGTAAGCCCTGCTGGAAAAAAAAAAGGGGAAAGTGATGTATAGCTCTCGGTTATTTTGGTGCTTTTTAAACATGAATTCTCAATATTGTTGTGATCACTTCAGGCAGAAGAATTAATAAATTTTGATAATTAAACATCAAAGCCAAAAGAAAGATCTGCACACTTCATATCCTCATGAAGGCGCTGTAGCGAGGCTTGATTACCAACAGAGCGAAGCAGGCACTGGGAGCTCCAGGCTTACCGTGTGTCAACTGGTTTGCTTTTAATGTAACTGAGAATGTGTTTGTGAATATGTACAATTAACACATAACTGACATGATAAGGGCCTTAAAGGTGCCCTGTGGAGTTTTCTTGTAAAATGAAATTTCTGTTTACATTGAGTGTTACTCACCAAAACACATTGGGCCTTATTCACTAATATGCGCGCAGAAATGTTCTTACTTTACACACAAAATAAGTGTGCACGCAAAATTACCGTCTGATTCATGACATATGCGAACCAGAAAATTTTGTTCTTAGTTAATCAGACTCAACCTTGACAGGCGCGTGCCCTCTAATTGCAATCAGCATACTGCCACGCCCCCATTTCTCTATATAGGAAATATGTTTGCCTTGAGGTGTATCATGGAGAAAGCGGTGAAGTTGTAAAAGAAAAGCATGGCCCCTGAAGCAAAAAAGGCAAAAGAACTTAACGACTGAACATTGGCTACATATGCGCAATTTCACGGCACCAGAAATTGGTGGGAATAGCCGATCATAGGCCAAGTCAATATAAACAATTGAAACCAAATCTGTTAGATTTTAATATGGACATTCTCATTAAACTCCATTGTAAGCTAGGACTGGGACACTCAGATTTTATAGTTGAATATTTTAATTATGACAATAATTGATGCGGATGAAAGGGCATCAATTTCATAGTTATTTAATACATTTGACCAATGCATTAGTAAATAAATGGTTTTAAATATTGTTGTCTATTAAAGCCCTTTTTAATGAATGCAGTTGTAGAATACAACCAAATTCAGGAAAGAAAATATTGATGAATCCCGGATTTGTGCGTAAAACGATTGCACGCACGGTTTAAGCACAGATTTGTGCGTAAACGCTCTGTTCGTGAATGAGGCCCATTGTGTGCATCCTTGAGGCCTAACAAACGTGTTGAATGCTCATAAACATTTGCAAAGCAGATTTTTCTTAGTTCAAGTTTGAAACCTGCATCGTTTACTCCACATTTACTTTCTTGCGGTTTTCTTCTTCAATGCCTTTGTTGGTGCATTGTTGTGTTTCTTGTATGTTACTGCCACCGGTAGTTCAGTGGAATAGACTCACTGATAAAAACATTACGCTCTACCGCTATTTGTGGTCAAAAACTCCACAGGACACCTTTCAGGTGGGTCCTCATTTATAACCTGATCTTGACCCTGTCTTGAAGAGGGTCCCTAGTTTCAAGATCCTCAGTTGTTCCACTTTTGTCCTTATATGTTGCATGTTCCTGTTTAATCAAACTACTACACAGCAAACCTGGGGCCAGATAGTATCATGGTAGAGCAAACCTGGACAGATTGCATAGAGAGTGGGATGAACGGGGGGTTGACAGGGGCCCCACGTGGACCCCTAGTAGGGTTCGGATATGCCTTGTAGGCAGTAGCTAGCTAAAGATTTTTAAAGATAGACAAGAGTATAATCTTTAGCTATAAAAAGTTAGTTCCGTTTTGTAAAAGCTAATTTTACTACCTGTTCATCACCTGTACTCATCAGTCTTTCATTACTGTTAGTATTATTAGTTGATAACTAAACTAGCAATAATATAAAGGATTTTAATATCAACTTGACTCATGTGTCTCATGTTTTAACTTAAAGGGGAATAGAGAAAAAAAGACCTTCAAGTGCTTCAAAGGCTTATAAGCATGGAAACAAATGAACCCAGACCCAACCCTCAATGTCTGGTCTCCCATGGTGATGGTGGTCTGTGGATGAAGATGGACTCCAACCCTGTGACAGACCACACAGAGAGCCCATTGGTGACCAGTGGCGAGAAGCCCCAAGATGAAACAGTCCCTGCAGTGATCACTAGGTACTACAGCGTGATGGATGATGAGGGCGCAGACGATGTCTTCCTCCCTCCTCCTCCTCCGCCCTACATGGCTCCTTTGCTGCCCACAGAGGGCAGCACAGATGCTCAGGTGAATAATTCCAGTGTGACCCTTACAAATGGGCCAGCTGACGCCACAGAGGCTGAAGCTAATCCCAGTGGCTTAGACTGGCATCACGGTGAGAAGCAGTTAATGGCAGCACAGAACGAGGTGGATGAAGTGACAGCAAGTACTGCGCAGACGTTTAAGGAGTCTATGGACACTGTATCTCTGTCCAAAGACGAGGACTCCACTGTACCAAAAGATCAGGACCAAACATCGATGGAGGAAACATGTTTTGATCCATCCGGAAGACAATATCATGAAGACACAACTGGGGACGAAGAATCAAGTGAAGAACCTGAGGATATTGCAATTTTGAGTGAGGGGCAGGAAAAGTGGAGGGAAACTAAAGCGGAGAAAGATGAATATCCAAAACAGGTACCTTCAGGCATTGAGGAAAACTCTGAGAATGAGACACATTTTGACAAAGAAGGAGAATCTGAGGACATTTGTGGTCTTGCTGAGACAGACTCAAAACTAACCGCAGAACATGTCGATTGCGAAGATGTGGAGGCAAACACCCCGACAGTGTCCAGTCTCTGTGCGAGTGATGATTTTGAGTCCTGCGGGCCACCAGAGCTCTACAAATGCAACCAAAACACGATGGACATAGCAATCCATCAGCCACAGGTACCAGAGATCCCAACAGAGGTGCCCATTGATGATGAAGCGCATGTTGACACCAGATCTTTGAACTATACCCTCACAAAGCATAACTGGGTGAGGAGAGAGAGCGGCACTAGCGAGACGCAAGTGTCCCGACTCTCCATCTCCGAATGCTCTGAAGAGATGATAGAAAAGGATGAGCAGGAAGATGGAAGTAGGAGAATAGCTACTGATATCCAACAAGGACAGCAACTGCTTCAACGTCTGCAATTGTTGCAGCTGAGACAGGATGTATGTAAACCAGAGAGCCCTAATACCAACCAGGAGGTTGTCCAAGAGACGAGGGAAGAGACAAAGGACGTGCTTGAGACTGAAGTAAATGATTTGAACGCAAGAGAAGCCAATCTGACAGGTGGAGCTGAGAAGGAAGAGAGTAGTTTTGAGGGAGCAAAGACGAACCTGATGGAGAAGGAAAAGAATGAAAAGAATGAGAGTAAAGACGTTGAGGCAAAAGCAAGGATGTCTTCGTCCACAATGCCTGTTGAGACAGAGCATCACACGATTGCCAGAGCAGAGGCAGGAGACTCTGATGATGATCAAAGTGGCAGCTGGGTACCTGCAGACTTGTCTCCGATCGGCCCCAATGAAACACCTTCCACCCAAATTCCCTTTCTATCCCCCTGCCACCGACTCTCAGTTGTTGAGACGTCCATGGAGAGGCAGATCCACGAGGAAGCCCAGGGTAAGCAGAACCTGCAGAGAGCCGGTGGTGTCTTCAATCTCGCAGATAATCCAAATGTGCTAGAGATCCCCTTCAAGACCAATATCTCGCTTGAGCCACTTCCCGCCAAGGATGGCCCAGACCAGCGCAGCGACTGGCAGTTCTCCGAGCAGAAGATGAAGAAGGAGATAAGTCAGGAGATTCAGAGAGAGCTGGTCATGGTCAACCAGGGGAAGATCCCTGGTGGGTACAGCAAAGGGGAAGTCCGCCAGTTGAAGGAGAGAAAGCTGCTGTTTGAGGCTTTCCAGCAGGATAACACGGAGGGTCCAACAAGGCTGCGGAAACCCCCTACCTCACTGACGAAGGGTCACGTTTACCCTTCTGTGCTTGAGCGCACGCGAAGCCTGGAGATGTTGTCACTCAAAAGTTGCCCTATTTCCCGAGCACATTCCCTCAGGCTGTATAAAGAGACTGAAAAAAGTCCTGATATCGCACGATCAATGAGCCCAACTGGTGGTTCTCGAGACAAAACGCGCTTATCCCCCTACGCAAAACCAGACAAACTCGCACGCCTGTGCAGAAGCATGGACTCCATAAACACAGATGTCTCTACATCAACTGTGGACACTAGAGGCAAAACTAGGGAGGGCAACACGACACAAGGATCTCCCATCCTCAAAGGAAACCCTTTCTTCAAGTTGCGTCCAGCCCTGGCTCTGCAGCCAGAAGTAGAGAAGGACATCCGGGAGGCCAGAGAAAGAGAGGAGGAGCTGCACAGACAGAGATGCACTCTGTACGGAGAGAAGAGGCGGAGTAGTGAAGACGGAGATAAGTCACGTTTCAAACCAATGCTCGTACCAGGTACGTTTAACATGAGTGTCAGTGGTGGAATACATTTACTGAAGTACTGCATTTGAGTACAGTTCTGAGGTAGTTGTACTTAACTTGAGTATTTCCACTTTATGCCACTTTATATTTCGACTCCACTACATTTCAGAGGCAAACATTAAACAACCCACAACCCACTTTAACAACAATATAATATACCACTCAAATGGCTTATTTTTTTGCACAACAAGTACTTTTACTTTTGATACTTATGTATCAAAAATAAAAGTACTTTTGTTCCTTTTAATACCTCTGTACTTTTACGTAAGTATCTTATGAATGTATGACTTTTACTTGTACTTCAGTGTGTGTGTGTGTGTGTGTGCGTGCGTGCGTGCGTGCGTGCGTGCGTGCGTGCGTGTGTGTGTGTTTGTGTGTGTGATTGCATGCACCTTAGAGGTTAATTTGTACATTAATTAAACAATTTCGAAATTAAGAATATTCCAATGAAACCTAAACATTACTGACAATGTTTTGAAAAACTAAGTGGAAAATATATAAAAAAAATGTATGGATTATTTCCATCAGGCTAAGATTCATCATAGTATGTCTAATAAGAGTCACTTAGCTCTTTATTCATTGCACATCCCGGCCTTCTGACACTCAGTCTGGGCACTTTAATGAATGCCTCTCTACATTAGCATCACATAGTGTTATCTAAGGAGTCTTATCGACAACTTAGTGTCAACCCTGTCACAAGCGGTTAAGGGCGCATCACTCTAGCAGCGGCCTGATCTGAGTCAGCTGATGCCAGTGGGCTGAGCGACAACATGAAGGCTACTATCTGCACTCCATATTGAGCCAGGGGCACTTCTGGTTCAGTTATAGTGTTGTGTAAATACAAATGACTTCAGACAGTTGATAGGTCTTGTTGAAAGTATTTACAGTTTGTGTGCATTTTTTCATGTCTGCTGCTGTTGCCTATATGCACAGCGGGAGAGCTTGGGGGCCTGACAAAACAGTGCAGCCAGCCAGTGTCATTATGTAGCACCATGTTAGTATTCTCAGCCAGAGCTGCTGGATAATGATGTGTGGGGTTGACTCAAGGTGAAGATGATGAAGCTACATGTGACAGCAGCATAATATGTCTGGGGGTAAAACTGGGCTAAACTGAAGGAAATTACTCATTCTTAAGGTCAAATAAGCTGTAGTGTGTTGTCCTAACCAGCCGTGACACAATACTGTATGAGAATGTATAACCCGAATACGCTGTGATATCTTCACAGAGGACACTTCAGCACAGTTTTGACAGTACACTGAAAATATAACCTTCATACAGCATCATCATACAACATCTGTCTGACGACGATAAGCCTCTGGGGGGCAAGGGCCAATATTTCTTGGGTTCCGGTGTAGCCTGCGGATATCCGGATAACAGATATATAGAAACGGATGGTTTAGGCTAAGACTTCCTGTTCCATGCGCCGTTCATTGTTTACAGTCCGATTAGCAACTTGAGAGGTGAAAATGGAGCTGGAGTTGTGAGACGACTTCTACGACGTTTCACAAGTAGCCAGTTTATACTTTATTTTTTAGCTAAAAAGCTAAATCGTTGTCAGACGATAGCCGATGGGTTCCCAGATTGCATTTCGGCCAATGCATTCCGCCTCTTTTGCTCTCCACACGGACTGTTTACCTGCATGTAACCAAAGCCCGTTCAAACATGATTGGTCGAATGGACAACAAATGGACTACAAACAGACAATAAACGCAAACCAGAGCGCTTCCGATACCAAAATCTTGTCCTGTTGCCTACAGATTCTGCATTCATATGCAGATATATAGTTTATAGGCATTGAATATACAGTGAATAATAAGGATATTTTAAATCATATATTGCCACATCAAAGCCTTTTTCATGTCAAAGCAGCACCCATTTTAAACTTTTACCGTGCTACATGTACATACCGAAAATGATTAAACTGAGGCTGCAATTGAATGTACGCTATGCCCCACCCACCTTAGTTACTGTTGCTATACCTGTCAAGCTTTATGCTCTCTTTCTGATTTCTGATTCAAAATGACAGGGGCAAATTTTCCATGTTGTAGTGTAACGTTAGACTACAGTCTGATAAAGTAGCTCCCAGGACCGGCTTCCACAGAGTGGAGAAATTCTAGTCATAAACCAATCTTTTTTTAATGTAATCTGTAACCCCACAAAATAATGTAGTATGAAAGGCTGCTGGCCTTGAAAGTAACACTCAAATTACTACTGTGGGTAGTAAACTAGTTAGATATGCTGACGTTGCTGCTTACGTAGACAAACAAAACAGGATTAGACTAGTTGTGAAATCCTTAATGGTTTAATTGGCAATTGCTGCCTGAAGTCAAATCCCTTCATGTTATCCTGCTCCTTGTTTTCTTTCTGTCCTGTAGATGTCAGAAAACAGTCCAGAGGGAAACTGGAACGGGTTTGGCCGCCGCCCTCCAAGAAAGACCAGATGAAATCTGAGCAGACACAGGTGATGTGCCAGGTCTAATTACTGTAAATAGCTTCTCTCTTGGTTTCTCCATTGTTCTATAAGATCTGATGCATGTGTTTGGTGTACAACACTGGTGAGAACACAGTGTGCCATCATGTTGTATTAATTACTAATTCAGGGAATCACAACAGGATGGATTAGCATAAAAAAAAATTCTATTCTTGGCATCTCACAGATTATCATTGTTATGTATTGTTTTGAAACCCCTAAAAAGCACTGATGAGTAGGCCTAAAGGTCAGGTTCATATCAGGAGAGAAATTCAGGTAACTGTAATTGTGGCTTTCTGGATCATGGGGTATTGAACCTAAAACAGCTAGAAAAAGACTTTAGATTGGAAGTATTCCCAAATGCTATTTGTTTAACAATGGCTTGGATTAGTACAAGTAGTTCTGAAATTGATCTTAAATTCAGAGGATCAAGAAAAGGGAGGTAATCTCCCACTCTAAATCGGGCTTGTCTTATCTCACAGCAGGAGCCGAAGGTTCACAGAGCAGGAGGTCAGAAGGCTCCTCTGTGGCAACGCTGGGAATCCGGCCTGATCAACGGGAAGCCGTCAAAGGAAAAGAACTGATATTGGCCATCGTGATGTCTTCAACACTACAAATAGAATATCAATGATCTGCGACGCTAGCGCTGCACAGGTCCAAGATTAATCAATATAACCAAAACTCTGAAGGTAGTTCCGACTTAAATGCTTTCTGGCTATTTTAACTCTGCTTTGTATATTTTTAAACACTAGTTTTATTCAGCACATAAATAAAGCAAAAGTATCGCTATATTATATATTATATATTATATTATTGTTATGTTATGTAAACAATACCAGTCCTTATACTGTTTATGGATTTTTAAGGGGAAGCCAAATTTCCATATACAGTTAAAAAAGAAAATTGGCATACATTGTTGTAATGGTGATGTCATTTTGTAAGCATCTTCCTCCATTGATCTTTTGCTTTGAATAAATTAAGAAAATAAGCTCTATAGCAAAAAGTGAATTCCAATTTTCACACATTTGTTCAACATTTGTTTGTTGTATATTTCTACAAATCAACACACTTTTTTATGATTTTTGTACCATGCACACAATCATTATAAGTAGAAAATGAACGCTATATACTTTCAAAATTCACAGTTGAGATATTAAAGGGGCACTTGACCAATTTTACACATTAAGTTCAGCTTACAAGTCACAGAGAGTATTACTCAGCCTGTAAAATATATAATGTATAATGTCCTCTGTGGCTGTGGAGGGAGCTTTCTAAAGTCTGAAAAAATGACCCCCATGATGTCATCAGGGTTGTTTTGGCTTGAGCTTGGAGACTACAAATATATAGCAGAAAGCCTTTGTTACAAACTGGAACTGTGGATTTTGAAAGATATGGGTCTTTATTGGGCAAGAGGGGTCTAATAAAAGACACTGTCTAGGTGCATTATGGGAAATGTAGGATCCAGTGTTTTTGAGGCTTGACCCATACTAGGCAATAAAAATTAAGGAAATCTCTCAGGCTGTTTTGTTTCAACTTTCAACATTTTTTTTTTTTTAATTATTTGTTAGACAAACTGCCAAAAGGAGATTTGTGATTAGTAGACAGAATTTTACAATACTATGGTACATTTCCCCATGCTATATGAAAAAAATAATCATTGTTTTGGTGCCCTATAGAAGTATGTCCAATCAGTGAGTTGATTGTAAAGTCAAGTGACAGCGGAAAAGCATGACAACTAATAATTAGTTTGTGTCATCGTGCCTAAATTAGACAAGAAGTCCATGGTAAATGAAGCCATCAGAAAAAGTTCAGGAAAACTTTAGTTAACCCGAGATCACATTTAATAGAGAGAGCTTGGTTTCTAATCTCCACAGACAGAAGCATACAGCTTAGCCCGTCTAAGTACCATCTGTCAGGCCAAGTGACTCTGCCAAGGGAGGAAGGACTTTCACTCTGCCCTTCCTGGCTCGGATATCCCAGCGTTAATTGGCTACAGTACTCACAAACCCACGGGCAGCGGGCCACACGGCCAAGGTTTACTGTTGGTCTCAGCTGTTATGACAATTGAGCATCAGCATTTAGAGTAGGGCATACTGTACATCTCCCAGTGTGTTCTGTTAGGAGACACCAGTTTCATCCCTCCCTCCCATCCCGTTGACAACAAATTTAAGGTGAGCAGCACAGTGAGGCTTTCGATAACCACCAATACAATTTTGAGGTACTAGAGTATGAGAGTATTTACATTTTATGCTACTTTACACTTCTGCTATAGATTTTACAGGGATAAAAACACATACAGTAAGCTTGTACACACAATGCATTGTTGAGATTGAACCAGTGGCTCCAAACCTTTTTGGCTTGTGACCTCTTGCAAAAAGGTAACATAACTGTTGGTGGCCCAAAGCAACAAAATCATCCAGTGTTTCACAATAAAAGACTATATTAAGTCCAAAAACAAACACATTTGTGTATCAGAACTTTTGTTTTTCTACTTTCTAGCTCCAATAATCATCTCACAATCTCTCAAATTTATCTTGTGACCCTTTACTACTGTGTAACTTTAACTGTACATAAAGTAGTTTAAACTAGCTCCACCCCGACCAGCTACAATCGTAAAATGCTGTTTACACACTGATGCATCAGTATTGACAATCTATTAATGGCATGTATAATAATATAATAATAAGGGCTGTCAAAGTTAACGCGATAATGACGCGTCAACGCAAATTTGTTTTAAAGGCACTAATTTCTTTAACACATTAACGCAACTTGCAATTTTTAGGTTGTAGCAGGCTCAGTTTTAAAGCTACAGTGAAGATACTGGCATCGCATGAAACTAGATCCACCTATTGGTACCAGCCATGCTAGCTATTCGCGAAGGAGGTTAAATAATGCACCAAACGTACACTAAAATTTGACGAGGAAAAACTGGCATGGCCATTTTCAAAGGGGTCCCTTGACCTCTGACCTCAAGATATGTGAATGAAAATGGGTTCTATGGGTACCCACGAGTCTCCGCCTTACAGACATGCCCAATTTATGATAATCACATGCAGTCATGGACTGACAGCTGTTGTTGCCTGCTGGGCTTGAGTTTGCCATGTTATGATTTGAGCATATTGTTATGCTAAATGCAGTACCTGTGAGGGGTTTCTGGACAATATTTATTTATTGGACAATATTTATAGTCATTGTTTTGTGTTGTTAATTGATTGATCCAATGATAAATATATGCAAACATTTGCATAAAGCAAGCATATTTCCCCACTCCCATGTTAATCAGAGTATTAAATCTCCCTTTAAGGAACATTTTGAACAGATAAAAAAAAAGTGTGATTAATTTGCGATTAATCACAATTAACTATGGACAATCATGCGGTTAATCGTGATTAAATACTCTAATAAATTGACAGCCCTAATAATAATATAACAATAATAATGTCACTTACAGGGGTCATTTTCTGCTTAACAAGTACTTTTTCTTTTGATACTTTAAGTATATTTTGCTGATAATACTTTTCTATACTTTTACTTAAATAGGATTTTGAATGCAGGACATTTACTTGTAACAGAGTACTTTTACACTGTTGTATTGGTACTTTTAACCAAAGGATCTGAGTACTTCCACCACTGGTGGGTGAGTAGATGAGGTGGTGCAGAGTGATTGTTTGGCGATGGAGTAGAAGAGATGATCTGTATTTATATGTACAGTATTTTGTAATACAGTGTGTCAACATATGTTTATGTGGCATATTTGCGCATCTATATGAAAAGATAAAACTGAGGTCTTCATCTAAAATCTAAAAACTTTAGAAGACATCAGAATAGATAGCAGAGTACATTATGTCATATCATGTCATTGTGAATTATAATCTTGGTAATATTACATGATCCGATCAAATAGGCTTTGGGTGATTTTTCTTTTGCCATAGTGTTGATTTTTAAAAACTACATTTGATTCTTCATATTCTTTTCCATAAATTCTTCTTTTTATGTGCATACTAAACATATTAATTAAAACATTTTATCCATCTAGTATGCATGTGAAGATTTTGCATCATTTACCACAAGAGGGCAGTATAGCCTCAATAATCAAGAGACAGTATTTCATGGCAACACCAAGACCACATGTCTGTAGACAGGATTCTTGGCATTAAATTGCTTGTTCAACCTGAGTATGTAGGTATGTATGTAGGTAGATATGGGTATTTCCATGTGGATTCTAAAATGAAATTACAAAAAAATAAAAAAGACATATCTTTAACAGGACGGTAAACCCCAGATCCTTTGACCCATACCTCTAACATGACATCCCTTTATCCAGACAAATATATTTAGGTTTGTTCATAATTATGTTTAGGGATTGCTAATATAATACCAAGAAGTCAGTTCATAGGAGGGGTAAACATATGCTGAGAAAGTACAGTAGTTATGTAACCTTTGTAATCTAACCAATGATGACTCACTTCACTGGAAGTCAGTGGCTACATGCGTTATCAATTCCATGGACAAGATGAAGGAAGAAAAGTTGCTGAAGAGCACATCTGCGTCATATTTCTGCAATAGCAAGTGGGTGGTAATTTCTTCAGATGTTTGGCTTACACTCTGAGTCATTCATGAGGGCTGTCACGTACACAGCGCATTAGTGATGCGTGGATCTAAAAAAAAAAAGAAGAAATCTCTGCTCCAAACACAAAACACAAACAACACGTCAGTGAGATGAATCGCACAATAATGTTATCTTTTTCAAACTGCACTTGAATCACCAGGTTAAGAGAAAACCCACTGAGGCAGAGCAGGAGTGGAATAAACTTTCTCTGAGTATTACAGAGAAGATGTGAGGAGGAAACACATCTGTTGAGGATGGATTGTGTGCGTAATATGCCAGTTTCCAGCCAGAAAAAAGCTAAAAAAAAGGTTGACAGTTGAGGAAAAACTAATTAGAAAATAGGGCTTACATTACAGAGACAGGGTGCTAACTGAAGATAGTACACTCCACTCAGTGCTATTATTGTCTTTCACCCTGCACTGATTGCACAAATACCAAGAGCTTTGTGAGTGGGTGCTGATGAGAGAGTAGAACAGTGACAGCTCTGACATCACCGCTCCTTCAGCGATGTGAGATAGGGCTCGACTCGGCTCTGCACCAGCGGCAGCAACCTAACACGATGGACAGATGATGGATGACTCATTCTTTCCACCCACACAACTTCCCATCGTCAGGATCCATCATCAAGGAACTCTCACTTGGCTCCAAATTAAACCCTCATACTCCACACAGTACCAAAGTCTCACTCAGGGTAATAAGGCTAAACATGTAGTTTGGATATTACAGAAAAAGGGAAAGATATGTATGTCCGTGATTCCCAACCAGGAGAGAAATTACCATTAGATTTAAAGGTGCAGTGTGAAGGATTTGGTGGCATCTAGCGGTGAGGTTGCAGATTGCAACCAACTGAAACTTCTCCTGTGTGCCAACTGAGTATTACGGTGGCCAACGTGAAAACCTGAAAACCGGGCGGCAACCTCCGGGTCTGAAAAGTGAAGCCAATGCAAAAGTGCCTTAAACTTGCATTCTTTCTAACAGCCAGCAGGAGGCGACTCCTCTGGTTGCAAAAAGAAGTCTGATTGTATAGAAGTCTATGAGAAAATGATCCTACTTCTCAATTGATTTATTACCTCAGTAAACATTGTAAACATGAGTTTATGGTCTCAATCGCTAGTTTCAAGTCTTCTTCAATACAGCATGATGTTCATTTAGCAAATAATGGTCCCATTTAGAGTCAAATAAACCATAAAGCAGGGTATGCTTTAGGGCGTGGCTGCTTTGTGATTGACAGGTCGCTACCACGGTGTCGTCCGGTCTGGGTGTTGTCGCCTAAAAAAGTCTTATTCAGCGTTCGGTCGTACTTAGCTCCACCCTCTCATGTCACTTCTGGTTCCAAAAAAACAAGATGGCGACAGCCAAAATGCCAAACTCAAGCCTAAAACTGTAGCCCACAAACCAATGGATGACGTCACGGTGACTACTTCCACTTCTTATATACAGTCTATGGTGAAAACGCAAATGGCCCCATCTAGAGCCAGTGTTGGGTTTGTCCATTCTGGGCTACTGGAGAAACATGGCAGCCGGCCCGTGAAGATATAAACGGTATAAAAGTAAAATGGATTAATGGCTGAAATAGTTAGCTGAAAGTACAAATGGTTGAAATGGCTAATAGGTAAATGGTTGAAATACTAAGCTAAAAGTAATAGATAAGCGGTTAAAATTGTTAGCTAACTTAAAAGTAATGGATAAATGGTTGAAATAGTTAGCTAGAAGTAATGGATAAATAGTTAGCTGACGTGTCCAGATTCTGCCAGTCCCAAGTAGAAATAGTATGAATGCAAACTAGACAAAAACTACCTAAACATTAACAGTTTAATTGTAAGAAGAAAAAAAAACATTGTAACAATATACACTTTATATAGTTAACATAATTAAACATAATCCAGTTTGAAATCAATTGAAATGAACACATCTGGAACATGTTGAGTGGAGTTGATAAAGGGGTACTTGTGTTCATCTGACAGGGCTGTAGAGGTACATCAGACAAAAAAGGTTTGGAACCTCTGAGTTACAGTATGTAAATAGATTCACTCAGATTATGTATTTTTACAGAAAGTCTGCATACTAAATCTTATTTCCTCACTCTAAGGAGGGACATGCTCAGAGTGTTGGACTTGCCGGTGCTTCTTCTCGAATTACTGAAGTGAAATGAATGAATAAACATTGGGTAGAGGGAGCATGAGGTAAGGACGGGATAAACAGACCTCAGATGGCCCTGCTTAGTTGAGCTATTGTCCTCAACAAACCCTTCTATTCGTTTTCGTTCTCCCCGCCTCCTTCTCCTCTCCCCTCCAGCGCTTTCTTTCCGCACAATGAAGACTCACTTGTCTAATTCCATGATCCCACATTACAACAGTCAACAATAATAGAAAGAAGTCATGCATGATAAGATGATGAGTGTTTGTTGAATGGCTTCAATTACTCTTTGTCTCCTTGCCTTGGGTTTTCTATTTTCAAAGCTTGTGGGTTAGCTGAGCTCTTACTATCTGGAAAGCAGAATGATTTTCTCTTCAAATACATTTTTGAGGAACTGAAGCAAATTAGCAATTTCCTTCTTGCATTTGAAATGTATATTTAGCCAAACATTATGACAGTTCCACAGAAGTTTGCAGTGTTAGAGTGAAAGAGTGAAACATTACACTTAAGTAGAAGTCACTTGACCCAAGTGCCTTTTGTTCTACTTCCACATATCTGCCCCTCAAAGCCTGTATATACTAGCTTCAAATTTGTATTTATTTATTTGAATATGTAAACATAGGATTTACTGCAGGTTTGCATAAAGAGTCCAGTTACAAAATCCATTTATTCTGAGCAAATACAATAGTTCATTGCAGAACAATAAGTGATGTCTTTGGTTTCACTTACATCAATGATATGGGCGTGCAACAGCATCAATAACCAATAAAATTTACGAAAAAGTACAGGAGAAGTTGCTGACAACCGTTCCTTCACCAAATTTCACAATGGCGGCGGCGTCACAAACTTTCTCATTTTACAGCTAAACCGTGCACTACAAGATGATTCTGAAAACATTTGAGGCGAGAAATAGGAATTAACGTAACATAATATTGATTCATATTTGATCAGCGCTGCCTAGTTTGACCGTTTGGTCGGAGTTCGTGAGTGATTGATAGCCGGCTCTCATAGACAGCAGATGGACAGCAGTCCGTGGCAATCTGTCACGGGGTCAACGAAATAATTTGCTATAAATTATAAAATTGTGCTGTATCATTAAAAAGTACATATCTACAGATGGGGAACATTTGCGCCAATAAAACTAGCATATTGTGTCCATTGCTCCCATCCACGTTAGCTTTGGGCCAATAGAAACTCTGATATGATTGTGACACGTCACGTCAATCTGTCATGAATCAGTCACGTCACTCAGATCGCAACGAACCGTTCCTGCTGCTGCTTAGTTTAGCTTATTAGCCAGCTAGCTAGCTGTCAAGCATGGAGAAATATTTGAGTCAGTCCATATAGTCAAGTGACGCTAAGACCAAACTAGCTTAATTGAGAAAATATGACGACAGTTATATTGAGCGTCAGCGACGGGAAAATGCGTCATGTGTCTTCAGGTGCTAGCGAACGAAGCCATGAAGCTGGCCAAGCTAAAGCGACATCTGATTACAAAGCTTTCAGAATATCAGGGCAAAACAAAGTGGTGTTAACATGATTCAAATCGAAATGTGTTTCTGTTTATCACTATCAAACAGGTCAGAAGTATTTAGGTTGAAAAGTTTTAGAACACAAATAGTTCAAATGGCATCTAAGAGTACAAATGGTAGCAAGCATTATGCTTAAGCTGTGTTACGATTATGAGGGGGTCCTTGGAAAATGTTATCCCCTTTAAGGAGTCCTTGGCCCCAAAACATTTGAGAACCCCTGGTCTAAGAGACGTCATCGATCACTCCGGGACAAAGCCGTTCACTGAACAACATTCTGATCTTGTCCCTTGGCTGCTGGCCTGGGCGATTGGCTTTGAGCATCAGGGGAGCAGTTCACTTTGGGTTAAGCCCTTTCAACTGTTCAAAGCCCCTTTTTGCATGGTTTGCCTCTCTTGTGGCTGCCGCAGTACTGCCTCCAATTCTATTTTAGGATTTAAAGGAATGACAGTATTCTCGCTCGACTCTCAAGAAAATCCTTTCAATCCAGTGTATGTAACACCACTGGGATTAGGATGCAGACTGCATTACATAAAAGTGAAGATCACATCCTCTGTGAATGTTAAACCAAAAAAAGGGAGCCTCCCATGAGAATGACAATAACCACTCCCAGAGCTTTCAACATGCTGGGGGGGCTGTGGTGGGAATTTACAAAAATGATATTTCAAGAGACGTTGTCAACAGAATGGTAGTCAGATACATAGAAACTGTAGACAATACGGCAGCCTGTAAGGTCCCTTCTTTGCCTTTGTGAAAGAGAATGAAACAAGCGTAGCCTATTACTAATGTTTTTGCTGTGAAAATCTAAAATAAATATAAAGATTACTTGTTAAATGCGATTACGTCTTTTTGCATTATAGAAAGTTACATAAACATTAGAAAAAAACATCCTGCATACTTCCTGTATCAGGATTAAGTTAAGACTTATTAAAGATTTAAAAAATGCAAGGTCAGGAAAAGTACACTGTGTTCGTTATTGTGGAAAGTTTTGCCCATGGTTCCTAGTACTGGCCTAACCTTCACATCATGAGCAGAAATTAGGCACCATGTTGCTTTCATTCAAGACATCTTTGTTAATGTTACATGACCATGGCTGACAGAATGTTAATATTTAGACAGAAATCCTTCTGTAGCAACACAAGAGACTTCTCAGAAACTGCTTGACAATCCTGCAAGACTTATCTGCAGGATCCTTGTGCCGCTATCATCTATGTTCTTCTGTGTTCTACTGCAGATGCTGTAAGCTTCTTTGAGCAAAAGGGATTTCAAGAACCCTGACCTTAGTTGGTCATAGGAGCATGAGACTCAACAAGACCCACTTCATGTTATGAAACTTGCCTCGTTTAATAATTTCTGCTCTTCTTCTTTTATAAAAGACCACGGAAGCATGATGTAGCAGCTGACAGAGGAAGAAGTCTTACGAAATAAAGGAATGACCACGCAGTCTCAAATTGATCCTGTATTATTATTGTCAAAACTTTCCAAACTGCCCTAAAAGTACAGAAGATGCAGCTCTAAATAAGAAGCTAAGTGATGTTTGACATTACATTCACAAAGTAAGAATTTCGTCACAATGTAGTCTGCATCAATAGATAGACATTTTCAAACAAACCACAAGGTCTGTTTTACAGAGCTTGTACAACAGTCAAGCAAATTCATTGGTCATCCCTGTCTCCTAAAAATTGCGTTCCCATACAACGAAACTGCATTGTGAATTTCATTTCGAGGTTCGTTTTGGATTACGTTTGTTTTTAACATATCACAAATACGTTTTTAACATATCACAAATACGTTTGTAACGATAGTCCCCGGAAGTCCAGAGTGCTGGATGGGTCAAACAAACACAGGACTTTCACCCAGGAGACCACTGTTTGTGTCCCGTGTGAAACCAAACGTCGACGTTCACTTGTTTTAATTTATGTCAGTAGCTTGAATACCCATCCCGTTCTCACTCCCAACTCATCAAATACAGCTTTTGGTAAGTGCCCTTTGGCATCTGGAACCGATGCATGGAGGCACCGTTTAGCAACAGTATGTGACGAACCAGGCTTTCAACTAACTCCAATGTAAACCCACCTGCGGCGTTATTCAACGGTCGGAGCAAGTGGCGTATGTATTAATAGCGTGAGCGTCCGTTGAAGACGGGCGGGAGGGGTGTTTGATGGGTCAAACAAACCCAAGACTTTCAACCAGGAGACCGGTGTTCATGTCCCGTGTGAAACTAAAAGTAACGTTGACTTATTTTGTCACGTCAGTCTTTAGTCACGTGACTCGTCAGTATCGTCCGTCCCATGAGTCGCTAGTTACGTGAGTTGCTAGTCAGTGAAGTTAACGTCAACGGCGACCGTTTCCTAACTCTAACTAAGCGGTTGCGTTGCCTAAACCTAACTTCCTGTGAAAACGGAAGTTTATTTTGAAAGGACACTATGCATGTAACGAACATATATTGACACGCCGCCCCTGGTCTGTCCAAAAGTAACGCAAGAGGGGTACCCCGTGCGTCGGTTTCTAATGCTGAGGGGCACTGACTAAGCGACGGTATTTGACGAGTTGGGAGTGAGAATGTGTCGGAATAACGTAACAACCTTAGTCATTTTAAGACAAACCATGATGTTTTTTTTACTAAACCTAACCAAGTGGTTTTGTTGTGTTTTTTTATTTTGCTTTGTTTCAATTTTCAACGTTAACCAGGCGTTTAAAACGGTTTAAAATTGCGACCATAATCTGGGAGAAGATACGTTTCCCTCAAAACGTAATTGAGAATGCAGTTTAGTTGTATGGGAACATCATTTTGTGGGTTGCATTGATGGATCCAACACCATTTGAAACAGAGATGAAAACTAATGTAAACGTACTACATACAAGAATAAAGAAACAGCCACACAAACAAGTGTCCCCTGTGCAAGTTCAAAGCATGGTTCCAGCTTTAGTCTTCATCCTAAAAGCCTTTTAGGCTTTTTAAGACAAGCTTTGGAGACGATCCCTAACTTCAGCCAGTCTTAAATATTGGATCATGAGGTAAGAATAAGACCTGAGCAACACCAGTCAAGCTTTATACTGAACTGCATAACAACTCTGATGAAAACTAATGAGAAGTTATGGAGGATGAACCTTTGTTGAATGTCTGAATATCAAACTTAAAACTATCTGCACCATGTTTTGTTTTTTTGTTTAACTTTTTGCTTCTTCCCTATTTGTTTACATTTTGGCAAATTGCCATCAATTTCTTTTGATACTGAAGAGAAAGTCTGAATTTGATGATGATGATCCGAAGTTATATACTGAAAAAATGTGGCTGTTGCATGGACATCTGCTCAGAGGGCGTTATCTGTTCATCATATCCGCCTAATGTATTCATATTTGTTTACATCTCCACAGCCTAGTTAAACTGTATCTGCTGCGAAAACAAGGATCACAAAAGGAAAACAAACAAAAGGGAAACATGAGTGTTCCGTGTGATTTGCAGGTGGCACACAGAGATTAAACACACAAAGAGCCTTGGCAGTATGAGATGTGACAACATTGTTTAATGTTGCATGTCTACTTTGGATGTAATCTGTGTGGCATGGCTTAGAGGGGTTGTACTATGCTGTGTGTACTGTGGAGTGTCACGGCAAAAGGGTTTTTAGAGAGCCAAGAGATTATCAAACAAACAAATTATGACTCACGCCAGAAAAAAACTTTTAACATCTGTCCATATTCATGCTGTGAAAAACAAAAGCATGCTGCATTAATGACTATAAAACATTGTTGTGATGGCTGAAGTTCAACAATATCAAACTCTGCCAAGGCTGCCACGGCTGAACCTGAGCGTTCAGGACACTGTGTCACTGTCATGCTGGAATGAACAAGGTGGAAACTGGGCCATCTATATCTGTATTACCCTCTGATTACGAACAGATTATGCAACCGCACAGCATGCTTTACATAACCAGCTATGGCTGTGCTCTACTCCTCTATACACCCTTTGTTTGTGCAAATTGAATAATTCAATAGCACCAACCCCCTTCTATCCAAGCCGTCTGCCCTCCTGACATCTAATCAAAGATGTTATGACACCAAAACTCCTCAGGCTGTCTGTTTTTTATTATGAATTGAAGTTCACTGTGACGGCAATTTAAATCAGAGATAGATGGTGTGTTTACACATATAAAAACAGCAGCTTCTGGGATGAATGTTGTTTATTGAGTGTACACAGAGTTATCTTAAATGACTGATAATGCCGATAACATTGTGCAGTTGCAGTAAATTTTCAGTAATGTGGACAAACAAGCACTCTCTCTGAGAAAGCACCGTGTGACCTGCCAAATCTCCTCTTAAATTTTTGCTATAAACACACTTTTATAAACTTGCTTTTATTGCTTTGGCTACAGTTAGTTTTACATCTTAGGGGCTGTATGGAAATTATTATGGGGGAGAAAGGGGTCAAAGAAACTGGAGGTTTTTTTATTTTTGCTTTTTTTTTGGATAACGTTTTACTTTGTTACCATTAGAGACGAGACAAATAAACAACACAAAAATGCGAAATACTCGCCTGCAAATATTATATGTCTAGGGCTTTTATTGTGAAAGGTAAGAACAGAAGGAGTGGATCTGGTCTGCGCTAGCTTTGTCAAGCTTGAAAGGAGTAATAAAGTTTGCCGTCCTGATTCGGACAACGGAGCCTCCATGTTCTTGTTGCATAAATATAGGCGCAACTCAACCTGTCCCGCACGACGTGCAGTTCGAAAAAATATATTGACGTGCAAATTAAGGCTTTTATTGTGGAAAAAAAAAGATCAAATAGTTACATCATAAAGATGAATTTTATTTTGATATTTGACCGTGCGCACTTTGGAAGCTGTCTTGAAAGAAACCAGCACTCTCGGCCATAATACTCAAAATTTGCATAATTGATTTGATCTCATACACATCAGGCTATAGTATCATCTGACCTAATTCATATTTATTTTCATGAAGTAGTGATTGGGTGGAAATTATTGTACTGCTCAAGTCCGTCAGCAGGCACAGAGCTGCCACCCATTCCCTGTCTACTCATTCTGTGCTGGAATAACTGTTGACTGGCTAGAATATTTGCCATTTTCTTGTGTTTTCCATAAATGTATTATTTTGAGATATTGTGGGGAAGGGTATTGGATTTTTTTCTAAGTCAAGGGGAAGGTCCAAAGAAATATTGATAACACTGGGGAGGATCTTGCTTTTTTAATAATATATGATTCAGTTTAGACCCCTACCGCCCAAAATAAGTTTCATACGGTCCCTTGTTTTGATTGAATTTAGTTTTTTCTTACTTTTTGCTGTTAAAGTTTTTCTTTATTTGAAAACAAACATTAATATAAAATAAAATGTATTATTTTTGTCCTTGTTTTTATTTTCATATAAATACTGACTGTAATAAGCATACGGGTAGACAACAGGGAGAACGGCAGACTGTGGTGTGCTGTGGCTGCTCTGAATTCTGGGTCAACAGAATCATTATGTCACATGGAGTCTGGATCCTCTGGACCACTGCAGGATACAGCTCGACCTGTCCTGGTGTCAGTTATTATGACAGATATGAGAAGACATTTGGTTGCAGAAAACAAACCCTCCAGTGACTTCATATGTGCTTTATAACAATTTGAACTTTTTTAAAAACGAAGCCGTCAATTTTGTTATTCTTTCTACAGTTGTGTGCGTGTTGCACATATTTTCCTGTTGTTTTGATGAATCCTTCCCCATCCCCCCCAAGACACGTCCCCTCCGATATACGCAATTTGTTTTATGAGCATTTCATAAGCCACCCCC
>CAKAKR010059472.1:14251-26248 GCA_916700685.1 Adelosebastes latens | reverse complement strand
ACCCCCCCCCCCCCCCCCCAGCCCAACCGATCAAAAGTGGTTGCTTTGGAAACAGCGTGACGTATTTCAGAGCCCAAGAATAGAAGCATGAGGAAAGCGGGTCTGAGGCTCTTGGCTTCTTCCTCACAATCGGTCGGAGTGCATTTCCAAATGGTTTCCTCTAATGTGTGTCGGGGGGCCAACGCTCAAATGATGTTTACATTTTTTGTCTGATTAAAAAGCACACAGCAGGGTCTGTGTTGGCATGGTGCTGGGGAGGTTACCTGCTTGTGGTTTCCCAGATTAAAAAAAAGCATCACCTGGCTGGTGGAGCAGACTGAGGTCATGACTGATGCAGTAAGCTGAGGAAATGACTGAAACATTTGGTAGAGGAGCTTATATTACCCACTGCACTGACAACAAATCATCAATAAACATATACCCTATACATGCGCACAGACACACACACGCTCAGCCTGTTATGAAACAGCCCCCCAAGTCAAACAAACTGAGTCATAGCCTATTAATAGCTACCGCAATACATCTCTCATGTGCTTGGATGGAGGCTCTACTGTGTGTCTGCGGTATAGACAAGCTGTTACATAAATGTGTTTCTGCATACATGTCTCAGGGGAGCAGTGATTCATACCATGAGCATAGCTCTCTTTTTATCTGCATTTTTCTTAGTCACCAGCCAAGCAAAAAATAATCATCAAGACAGCTAAATTTGGTTCTGCTTTTACACATTTTTCTAGATATAAATTTGGAAGCACAGCAGATAAGGACGTCACGATACCAGAAACCTAGTAGTTGATACCAATACCAGTGAAATTCCACAGTTCTCGATACCAATTTGATAACGCGGTAAAAAACAAAAGTAAAACAATATATTCTATGTACTTTAACATACACTCCTTTATTACTGTTTACATGCTGGTTTTTGATGGGAGTTTAAACAGGTCATAATGCCCTCTCTATTATCTATTTTATATTGCTGTGAAAACATCTCCTTCAAACAACTGGAATTATTCAGGTTTCTCACCAAAAACTGCATTTTACAAGATTACATTTGAACACATCATTATAATGCTAGAATTTACCTTCACCCAATACTAATTTTACTGAATAGAGCCTGAACACATCATAATGTAAATCAGTGGCACCTTCCGTTAAGATTAGCTGTTAGCTACGTGCAAGACTGTGCTGCTTACCGACTGCTAACAGCTAACGTTAACTAGTTCTCGTCCTGCGGATTTCAACCCAGATTTGTGGTTCACAATGTAGCATGATCAGGGAAAAAATTGATAGTGAGTTTACTGCGTCCCAAACACATTTTCTATCATCCCCGGGGCGCCGCTAGTCTCGAGCCCTGACGGAACCTGCGCCACTGTAGAAAAACAAGGACAGTCACGTTTTCTGAATTTTGACTTGGTACCGAAGTATCGGTTCCCGTGACATCCCTAATAGCGTGGCAGACTTTGGCCAAAGAAAAGGTGCTTTCTTAACATTTAAATGAATAGCTTGACAATTTAGGGAAATATGTGGTATTCTTGTTCAAGAAGAGAGTTAGACAAGAAGATTGATACTGCTCTGATGTCTGTATTACAAATATGAAGCGACCAAAAGCAGCCAGTTAGCTTAGCACTTTATGCTAAAATAGAAATGGGGGGAACAGCTAGCCTAGCATTGCCCAAAAGTAACAAAATCTGCCTACCAGCACCTGTAAAGGTCACTAATTAACACGTTATATCTCGTTTGTATAACCTGTTAAAAACTGTTCCAGTCTTTATGCTATGTTAAGCTAACCAGTTGCTGGTTGTAGTTTCACATTAAGACATGAGTGAAATTGGTCTTCTCATCTAAATCTTGGCAAGAAAGCAAATAAACATATTTTCCAAAACACTTCAAGGGCAATGCTCCAGGCATTTTCACTGTTGCAGTTGAGTTAAAAAAGTGACACAACATATGTTGAAACAGCACCAATGTGTTTGTGTAATTGTAGAAAGAAATGGAGCAGAGCCAAGATGAAAGACAAGAAGAGGGAGGGTGAACAGCTACGCAAAACTGGATTTGATGCGATAAACATGTGCAAGGGTCAGACGCGCTCACTATGAAACTCCATTTGTATTTGTTAATATCTAATATTACTGACAGCTTCCTCTTATCTTTCATAATGCCGGTCGACTAGCGCTGGGTGTTATCACATTAGATAACGTTATATAGCGAGTGAAATGAGGCCAAGCTGGCATGTAGCTCAATGTTGCTGTGTCGGTGGAGCACACTGTGTCGCTGCTGAGGGATTTTCTTCTGAGCCGTAATGAAGCAAACATGAGAAAGGGATTTTCTTAAACAACATCAAAGTGCAATTAAAGCACAGCGGGGGTGGAAATGTAAGAGGAATGTTCAAAAAATGTGTGTCGAAGTGAAACGAAATACAATAGCTGTTGGAAAGGATCAGAGAAAGTGGTGCTGTTATGACAGGTGACACTCCGCTGAAGGTGATCAATGGCTATTTACGTGACCTTTTTCCTAATTGTGTCAGCAGAGTGACGGCCTCCTCCCTTCCCTGTCCTCTCCGGACTTCCCCTGTGGTCTAGTTCGCAGTGTATTTTAAGCTCGTCCCCCCACCACCTCCTGCAGGGCACTTTGCATAACATGCTTTTGCCCGTCAACTTTGGCTAACACCTCCCAGCTCATCTGTCGGACTCCCAGTGGCTGCTTTCGTAAAGCCGGTCAGCTGGTGTAAACAGCCTCGCTGTGAAGTCTTGTCTGTGCCACCCACTTGGCAAGAACAGGGCACAGATATTTATATCCGTTCTGCTACCCACCACTGCTGCGGATCCCTGAGCGGATGAATTATGAAGAAAGCCAGGATGCAAAAACGATACTGTCTGAGTAAATCTCATTCTGTTCCTGTTCTAAACATTTGTGTTTACTGCCAGGCTGGCGGAGCTTTCCTCTGGGAAACTCAGGCTTTTACAACTTCTACCATTGTTTTACAAGCACTATCAGCAACATTACTGCTGATACGGTACGAGGGGGGGGATATGCATGTGCCGTAAATTCCTAACAACTACTTAGGGAGTTTCCTGGAAAGACCTACGTAGTTTGGTATTAATCAACAAAGTTCTGAGAATATTATTTAAAGGAACAGTGTGTAACATTTCGGGGGATCTATTAGCAGAAATGGAATATAATATTCATAACTATGTTTTCATTAGTGTATAATCACCTGAAATTATTAATCATTGTGTTTTTGTTAGCTTAGAATGAGCCCTTCATAATTACATAGGGAGCGGGTCCTCTTCACAGAGTCCGCCATGTTGCTCCGCCATGTTTCTACAGTAGCCCAGAATGGACAAACCAAACACGGACTCTAGAGAGAGCCTTTTGCCTTTTTACGTTACCTGAAGGCCACCGTAGGTCACTCTCTGCTCAGGTAGACATTACTCCTCTATATCTTTACATAGCAAATGATCCTTTGCTGCTATACTAATGCTCTGAATATCGTATAGAGCACCATTAAAAGAAAAAACACCACCCTCCAAACTCTTTATATACAGAGTATTGCTCTTATTAAAGCCCTGTGCACACTGCTTCAGCATGTTGAGGAATCCAAAGCTTGACAGGCCTACCGTGCCTTGTTATTGAACTATAACTATAATTATATCTCGTATATTTACGTACAACGCCTTGAGAGAAAACCAACATCACTCTTCTTTTGGAAATTTCTGGGATTAAGACTTATTCCGATATTAATACCAAACGACATTTCAAGCGATTTCACTGTCGCACACATATTTCCAATGTCGGAATAAATTCTCGAGAGTTTTGCTAGCGTTGCAGCCACGGTCAGCTAGCAATCTTCAGCTGAAAAATACAGTTAGCTCGTAGGTTAATAGCAAACATTCCAGTAGCTAATGTTGGCTTCTGTCCATATCTTTCTCAACAGCTTTTCTTCTTGTAAATTTCCACCAGGAGCAGGATGTGACATGTGTTACGTGATAGATGTGGTATCTCAAAAGGAATCTAGATGTAGTCTTGTAAATAGTGACACTGCAAAATTCCTGTGTGATCCCTCTGTGACTAAAGACATATTGTCTTAAGATGTAAGAGGGTGTTAAGACTTCAGTCTTTTAAAAAGACTTTTCAAAGTCTCCTAGTGTATGGTAGACATAACCTAGAAAAATGAGCCTTGAGCTACTTTGTACAAATGGAATAAACGTGTGCTTTTTATGTTACTCACACAGTTTGTCTTGAGCATTGTACTACCAATCTTTTATATTGTGTATACTGTTCAGTTCAGAAGTTTCGGGCAGTCAGTGTGACTTTAAAGTCCTCCTGTAAATATTTGCAAGCTCTCCTGAGACGTGAGATGTTTTTCGGTTGAGACAACATGCTCTGTTTACAAGGATATCTGCCCTCATTCCCCTGCAGGTCAAAGCTACAAGGTGAGCCGTCACATAAGAGGCCGTGCTAGAATGTCAAGAATTCAGCTCAAACTCGTTGAACTCATGTGGTTCCTCCTCTCTTTATGTTGTTTTCCAAGTAAGTCAGTTGCGACACAGTTCCGACTCAGTTATGAGTAATACAAAACTGTCAATGCAACGGTGTTGAAGTGTTTACACCCACTTTAGAGACAAAAGAATCCAGTAAGTGCAGAATCTACTTTAACTGAATTTATATCTTTTGTGAACATCTTATCAAGGAAATCATCAGGCATGATTTTTTTTTTTTTTGCTTTATCTAGCAGAGGAGTGTTGTGCTAAGATCCTCTTTGACATGCTTTTTTGTTGTTGTTCACTTCCAAAGAAACCTAAGCTTATACCACTTTCTCAAGTAGATGTGTTACATACATACATTTCAAAAGCTGAACTGTTAACCAGATGTGTGGTGTAACTCACTTCCTGTTGCATAAATCAAACGGACATTGTGATTTTGTGAGACATGTTCTTGTATTAAATGGCTACACATCTACACGTCTAACACAATAAATAATCATCATTAAAGCTGCAGTCTGTAACTTTGAGCAAATGCGCTAAAAAGTCATTTTTATAAAACTGTCACTATATCCTGACAGTATTGCATGAGACAGATAATCTGTGAAAACAATCATGTTCCTCTTTGTCCTCCTGTGCTCCTAATGGCATTTGCAAGATTCCACCGCACCTGAATGAAAACAACCAATCAGAGCCGAGCAGTCTTTAAAGCAGCTGTCAATCAATCTCGAAGATTCTGTTACTGTAATAGAGTGCTATAGAGTAATAGAGACCACCTTTTTTAAGAAACAAAAAGGCTTCAAAATTCACGAGTGGGGTATTTATTGATGTATATGTCGTAGAACAAAACGTCTTAAAAAATCTCTTAACCACAGACCTTTTTTCAGGCATCTAACTAAAAGCCCATTCAAAAAATCCACTGACTTCCAGACGAGGGAACAGGAGGTGCTAAAATGCTTACTCATGTCCGGACTCATTCCTGTAGCACTCTATGCCACAAAATCTTTTCAGAAACATATTTTAATGTACTGTTTAGCCATGCTGAAAACAGTCAAGCCAAAACAGAGCACCGAGCACCGCCCAGGTCACAAACTTTCTCATTTTACAGCTAAACCGTACACTACAAGATGTTTCTGAAAACATTTGAGGGGAAAAATAGGCATTACAGTAACAGTATCTTGATTCATGTTCGATCAGCGCTGCCTATAGTTTGACCGTTTGATCGGAGTTTGCGAATTTCGTGAGCCGTGATTGACAGCTGCCTTAGAGACTCCTTGGCTCTGATTGGTTGTTTTCCTTCGGGAGTGGTGAAATCTTGCAAATGCCATAAAGAGCACTAGGAAGAGGCAAAGAAACCTGAAATAAAGGAAATAGTGAAAGTTTTATAAAAAATAAAAAAAACTTTTCATCATGATTGCTCAAAGTTTCCGACTGCGGTTTTAAACCTTCTGTTTTATATTCTTCCCATGCCTCTCAAGACTCGGTTACAGCTGTAACTTAGAAGTAATTGATCATTTAAAATGAAAAATGCCTACCGCAGAGTCAGTTTTTTCCATCTTTACATTGAAGTTAAATGACAAAGAACCAAGAATTTCTCAATAATTAAAAGTAAATTTATGGATATATTGTAGGTGTGAGTAGTTATTTGAAATATTTAAGGGACAGAACCAGTCTTTTATTAAGTTAATAAAATCTTCAGTTTCACATTTGTATAACAGGTTTTCACTCTCTTGGCTAAGATGGTTGCCTGTTTATACAAAGGGACCTCCTGGCACTTTGGATTATGACACCCGCAGGTGCCAGTGGCTTACAAAGCTAATGTAATTTCTCAATCACTCATTTGTGAGTGTGCCTGGAGGCAGTAGCCTGGACGGCAGATTGGCCTACTCTATTAAATACAACTATCAGCACACGGTCTATTTGCTGTTTGTGCCAGCAATCCATTTTATTGAGCCGGGAATCTCATGAAGCCAGAGTGACACATCATCGCATGTAGTTTAAGCAGCTTTCATGCATAGTGTAATGTTGTGGGTGCAGAGGATGTACTGTACAGTGCATGCAGTAAATGGAGAACCTGTTGCAGCCCGGTGTTAATCTCTGTCCTCTTCTGCAGTGACGTTGCTAAACTCGTTTGCACTCTGTGGTTAGTCTCCAACCAAGAGGCCTTTCAGAATCAGTAGTATCAAACTATTGTGCCCAGTAAATGGCATAAAGACGGACACACATGGCACTGGTAAATTCTCATCTTTTGTGCAAAAAAAAATGTAGAAATGTCTCAAAAATATGAGCTGTGTTTGCAATGATTTGAAATGACTATTATGTAATATCTTTTATTACAAAATTGAACTCATGATTGGTTAATATTTGTGAGTAGGTCAACTCATTCTAATCTGTGAAGTTCCAAGCAAGATCACACACTTAACCAACTTTGCGGTTTGTGTTAAAGAGGGCCTATTATGCTTTTGTGCTTTTCCCTTTCCTTTAGTGTGTTATATTGTTTTTTGTGCATGTAAAAGGTCTGCAAAGTTACAAAGCCCAAAGTCCACACCAACGGGAGTTACTCTCCCCCACAGAAACACTGCTCTTGAACTGCCTGAAACACCTTGATCAAAGTCCCGCCTTTTCTTCCGTAACATGGTGATGTCACCAAGTAACACATTTACATAATACCTGCCTAGCGGGTAGTTTGGCACGAGCTCAAGGTGAGCGTTTCAGACAGAAGGTGAAAAGAGGTGATATAGCACAGCCAGTATGAGAAAAATAAGGTGTTTTTTGAACATTAAAGCATGTAAACATGTTCTAGTAGAAACCCAAAATATGAGTATGAACCTGAAAATGAGCATATGTCTTCTTTAAAAAAAAATGCACTACTTAGTTCCCTCACTTTAAAGTAAAAAATTCAACATTTTGGAAACTACGCTTATTCACTCAGATCATCAACAGCTAGCTTGTCTCTGTCCAAAGGTAACAACATTTTTGATCGGATTAAACAGATGAGATATAACGTGTTAATTAATGAGTTTTAGAGGTGCTGGTAGGTGGATTATGTTACCTTTGGACAGAGCCAGGCAAGCCGTTTCCAGTCTTTGTGCAAAACTAAGCTAACCATCTACTAGGAATAACTTAAATATGAATCTTCTCATTGAAACTTTCTGCAAAAAAGCAAGTAAGTGTACTTCCCATAATTTTGGCCTATTCCTTTAATCTTTAACTTTTTACAAGCATTACATAGACACCGTCAAACTGCCTAGTATTGCTGTCATTACTGACAACAACACATAACAAAGTCATGCAATTTAAAGCCAGAGAACGTGTTTTCTATGATGCAACATTTATGTGGAAAATTCCACATTAACTAAGTCTTGTTAGGAGTAGCTGCTGCACTGTGACTGTACAGGCACGGCTATCAGAAACCAAAGGGGCAACTTGAGCATGTTTGCTCAGGGGGTTTACATATGTGATATGATAGAGTACATGCAGGTCATTGTCCCCTGTTCACTGTAAAAACGGAGGTCAGGTGAGTCCTCATGCTGCCCTTGCACTCGGCAACACGTGTTGTCAGCTGCCCAACATACAAGTGTGTGTGTTTATCAGCAAACACCCAGTATAGGTGTTATCTTCCTAACTCAAATCAATCACGCATAATGATTCAGATGTTGTGTAATGCACAGGATAATACTATTTGAACCCTTGACATCCTGTAACCATGGAGGTGCTGTCAAAACCAGCAGACAAAATATGCACAGTTTGTTATCCAAAGTACTTATTATCATCCATTATGCCTTATGTGCTGTGAGCTATAAATTAATGTATCTATTTAGGTATGACACGTTACATCATATTGCAGGGTTTGAGACTGATGCAGCAGACTATCCGGCCTCACTGAGTCTTTATGTTGTCTTGAAATAACTATTTACCGTTCCTGTAGTTTCCTGATAATTTCTAAGTAAAGGAACGGACGTCACAGTAAATTCTTAGGATGCTAGCTTGAAAGGAGTATATAATGTGGCTCTAACTACCGGGAAAAGGAGGCAGTGTTGAAATGGGACACTTACATATCCTCAAACATTCCTAAAACCTGCTTGTGACATACATGGCCTACATACCGGATTAGCCTGTTACTGGCCCCAGGCACCTCCTGTCTTCCCCACATACTTTGCACCCTGTCACCTTCAAGTCATGTGCAACAGGCATTCCTATGCTGGAATCATTTGTGTTAGTTGGGCTGTTTTATAATTTGTATATTAACCCTTGTGATTTGTTGATATTGGCTTCTTTTCTCATTGTTTGTACAGACCCCACTACACAAATAATAATTGCAAAATCAACAAATTTTACTTTCCTTCTGACCTTATTAAAACCCAAAAAGTAGAAAGTTATTGAAGAGGTATCCGTTCCCTTTGCCACAAACTGGGCTTGCATATCTGAAAATCTGTAAATGACATTAAAGCATTGTTACTACACCAAATAAAGATATATCTCATGTTTTATATGTTATAAGGGCTAAACGGGCTGAACATTTTCGGATAAACATAATATAAATGAGTTAGTTAGTAAAGCGATAATAACACGTTAACGCAAATTTATTTTAACGCCACTAATTTCTTTAACACATTAACACAACTTGCAATTTTTAAGGTTAAAGTGGGCTCAATGCGGGTTTTAAAGCTACTACACTTCCCATAATGCAACTCTGTAGCACCTTCCATTAGACCCACATTGCGTCCTAAATGCCCACTTCCTTCAAACTCAGAAACTCAAGTTTGTAACAAAGGCCTTCTGTTAAGATGAGATAACCCTGATGACATAATCAGGGTTGTTTTTCACACTTTAGAGAGCTACCTCCAGAGCTACAGAAGACTGTTTTCATAAGTTTCTACTTCTACAAACTCCATGTGTAAAATAAGTAGGGCTGTCAAAGTTAACGTGATAATTACGCGTTACTTCCTTTAATGCATTAACGCAACTTGCGATTTGTAGGTTGCAGCGGGCTCAGTTTTAAAGCTAGAGTGAAGCTACTGGCATCATATGAAACTAGAAAAGAACTAATGGACTAAAGAACCTATTGGTACCAACCATGTCTAGCTTGTCACAAAGGAGGTTAAAAAAACGCTCCGAAGTTATGCTAAATTTTGGCGAGGAAAAACTGTCATGGCCATTTTCAAAGGGGTCCCTTGACCTCTGACCTCAAGATATGTGAATGAAAATGGGTTCTATGGGTACCCACGAGTCTCCCCTTTACAGACATGCCCACTTTATGATAATCACATGCAGTTTGGGGCAAGTCATAGTCAAGTCAGCACACTGACACACTGACAGCTGTTGTTGCCTGTTGGGCTGCAGTTTGCCATGTTATGATTTGAGCATATGTTTTATTGTTGCATGCAGACAATATTTGTCATTGTTTTGTGTTGGAAATTGATTTCCAATAATACATTTATACATATGTTTGTTGTTGATAAAGGTATTAAATTAGGTATTAAATTTCTTTTTTAGGTACATTTTGAACAGAAAAATGATTAATTTTCGATTAACTATGGACAATCATGAGATTAATCGCAATTAAATATCTTAACAGATTGACAGCCCTAGGAGTTATCCCTCCCTTTGCCACAAACTGGTTTGCACATCAAAAATACATATATATATCATATATTAACACATTGTTATTACACCAAATACAGAAATATTTCATGTTTTATATGTTATTAGGGCTATGCATGAACATAATTGTGTTTGCCAAACAGTCATTTACAGACAAAGACATGTATAGTTATCCTACATAGAGATATCACTTATGTTTGGGGGTAAGAGGTCTTCCTTATATAGTCTACCTCTTATGAACAAAGTGTTATAAAACTCCAATAATAAAAATCCAAAATAGACTAGGGATTTGGGAGGGGTATTGCTGCGTAAAAAGTAAGTGCCACCATCAATCACAGCTATGCAGCGTAGGAAAATCCATTGTACTTCACCATGTTTTCTGAGAACCCAAACAGGAAGTAATGCGTCATTTTCTTTGGCTGACTTCTGAAACTAAACAAACAAAAGTCATGAAGTATGAAGCTGATAGAAGAATGATATGGTGGGTGTGTTTTGAGAGCTGTCAAAGAGGGGAAAAAACACTAACCTACATATACTACTTCTATATAATCTTGGGTAACACTTCATTTTACAGGTCTGCAAATTTCATGGTAATTAGATGATAATTAGTAAGTAACCTATTTGAAATACCTTTGGAATTACTGCCAAATTACCCCAATATTTACCTTAAAATTTATCGAAAATGACTTTATTAAAAACATGATTTAATAATTATATGCTAAAATAGTATATAATGGTTAAAATAGGGCCCTTAGGCTTGAGAAGCGGCTGCTCTTCATCGGAGGTGGAAAACCAAAACTAATAGGAGACACTTCTGATCAGGCACAAATCTCCCCATTGTGTGACTTATTGTCTACTAACAAATGTAACCTGGTAGCGAATGTAATGATTCAGGGAGTGTTATTAAAGACATTTCAGTTATTTATTTATTTTAAGTTATTTGCTAATTATTATCTATTTACCAGCAGACATGGAAATAAAACATATCAATTAACTTTGTATTCTTTTCCTGGAAACGTATTAAATAAATTACAAGCTATTTATTATTGCTTATTGGTAAATAGTGGAATATAATTTATATAATGAATCATTTTATAATAGAAATAAAATAATAATAATAAAAGTCCAGAGTCAAGTCCCAAGTCAAGACAACTAAACAAAGTAATTTTCGAAACATTTTGAGGTAAATATTGGGGTAATTCGGCAGTAATTCCAAAGAAATTTCAAATAACTTACTTGCTAATTATCACCTAATTACTATGAAATGAAGTGTTACCTAACCTTGCACTACTGACTCACAGAAACTGCCTCTTAATGCCAGAAAGAGAAAGACTGCAGGCGCAACAAAGTAATTAGCAACTTGGGACTGTACCCTGGACTTTTATTATTATTATTTTATTTCTATTATAAACATTATTTAATAATTATATTCCACTATTTCCCTGTGCCTGATCAGAAGTGTCTTCTATTAGTTTTGGTTTTCCACCTCTGATGAGGAGCAGCGCACAGCTGCTTCTAAAGCCTAAGGGCCCTATTTTAACCATTATATGCTATTTTAGCATATAATTATTAAATCATGTTTTTAATAAAGTCATTTTCGATACATTTTGAGGTGAATATTGGGGTAATTCAGCAGTAATTCCAAAGAAATTCCAAATAACTTACTTGCTAATTAACACCTAATTACTATGAAATGAAGTGTTACCTAACCTTGTACTGACTCACAGAAACTGCCTCTTAATGCCAGAAAAGAGAAAGACTGCAGGCAGCAACATTACCTAATTGTTATGAGATTAATGTTTATAATATAAAATAATAATAAAAGTCCAGGGTCAAGTCCCAAGTCAAGACAGCCAAACAAAGTCATTTTGGATACATTTTGAGGTAAACATTGGGGTAATTTGGCAGTAAATTC
>CAKAKR010059472.1:3228-14231 GCA_916700685.1 Adelosebastes latens | reverse complement strand
TTCTGATCAGGCACAAATCTCACCATTGTGTGACTTATTGTCTACTAACAAATGTAACCTGGTAGCTAATGTAATGATTCAGGGAGTGTTATTTAAGAAATTTCAGTTATTTATTTATTTTAAGTTATTTGCTAATTATTATCTATTTACCAGCAGACATGGAAATAAAACATATCAATTAACTTTGTATTCTTTTCCTGGAAACGTATTAAATAAATTACAAGCTATTTATTATTGCTTATTGGGAAATAGTGGAATATAATTTATATAATGAATCATTTTATAATAGAAATAAAATATTAATAATAAAAGTCCAGAGTCAAGTCCCAAGTCAAGACAGCCAAGCAAAGTAATTTTTGAAACATTTCGAGGTAAATATATGGGGGTAATTCGGCAGTAATAGTGGAATATAATTATTAAATAATGTTTATAATATAAAATAATAATAAAAGTCCAGAGTCAAGTCCCAAGTCAAGACAGCCAAACAAAGTAATTTTGGATACATTTTGAGGTGAATATTGGGGTAATTCGGCAGTAATTCCAAAGAAATTTCAAATAACTTACTTGCTAATTATCACCTAATTACTATGAAATGAAGTGTTACCTAACCTTGCACTACTGACTCACAGAAACTGCCTCTTAATGCCAGAAAAGAGAAAGACTGCAGGCCCAACAAAGTAATTAGCAACTTGGGACTTGACCCTGGACTTGTATTGTTATTTTTATTTTATTTCTATTATAAACATTATCTAATAATTATATTCCACTATTTCCCTGTGCCTGATCAGAAGTGTCTTCTATTAGTTTTGGTTTTCCACCTCTGATGAAGAGCAGCGCACAGCTGCTTCTAAAGCCTAAGGGCCTTATTTTAACCATTATATGCTATTTTAGCATATAATTATTAAATCATGTTTTTAATAAAGTCATTTTCGATACATTTTGAGGTAAATATATTGGGGTAATTCGGCAGTAATTCCAAAGAAATTCCAAATAACTTACTTGCTAATTAACACCTAATTACTATGAAATGAAGTGTTACCTGACCTTGCACTACTGACTCACAGAAACTGCCTCTTAATGCCAGAAAAGAGAAAGACTGCAGGCACAACATTACCTAATTGTTATGAGATTATCCTGTCACAGGGGGGCGGAGCCAGGGAGGTCAGATGATGATGATGATGATGATGATGGTGTCTGAACTATGTTATGTGAAAGCCTTTGGGAGGAGAGGTGGGGGGGGTCACACAGAGGGAGGCGGTCCCAGTAAGTAACAGCTCACACTAAAAGGGCCCCGCTGGTTCAAGTGAGGATAAGGACCGTCCTGAGCTGAACTCAGCGTTACAAATAGGAGCTGCGGTATTCCAAGTGGAGCAGAGTGGAGGTGCGCCACAACGATCATAATATGAAGTAACAGCCGCTGAGTAGATCCGCAGTATTCAACCAGAGACGGAGACGAGAGGAGGAGCGCTTCTTCTTCCTCAACCAGGACACACAGAGACCCAGAGACACAGAGACGTTCAGGACACAGAGACACAGAGACGTTTGGAGACGCGGAGGACTTCGTGCACACCGGCAGAGAAAAACCTTTCCTCAGAGGTAAGAATTTGTGTTTTATAAATAAGCTTTTCACTGTTTTCTTTCAGTTTCTTTTTATGAACACGTTGAGTATCATTTCGCTAAAATAAAACAACAACATGAAAGATGATGCATTAGAATAAAACGCGTTCTCTTAGGAAATTAAATTCCTCAGAGGTAAAGATTTAGTGTTTTATAAATAAGCTTTTCGCTGTTTTCTTTTTAGTTTCTTTTTTGATTATTATGAACACTTTGAGTATCATTTCGCTAAATAAAACAACAACATGTAAGATGATGCATTCGAATAAAACGCGTTCTCTTAGCAAATTAAATTCTTAAAGTCTATAAAATTATATTTTACATTTAACATTTCAGTTAAAGCTCTTTTAAACATGTGTTCAGTTGTGATTATATGGGAATAAGTTGCATCCAACATATTATTCGCATGTTATTGCTTATACTGCAATTATTTTTTTATATAAATAAAGTCAGAAGTTAATGCACATTTTTTGGTTTAAAACTAAATTGAAGTCTGAAATACTGGGGATGCTGCTGAGTGTAAAGAAGAAAACTAGAGTGAGGTCAGATTAGATAAGTAAGAGCAACCGACAGGAGATCAGCATGTCCCTGTCAGACATGTGGGTCAGTGCTGATGAAGCAAGTTAAAACAGTCAGACCGGAAACCCATCAGGGGCTTATAATAAAGATGACACATAGAATAGAATGAGGAACACGAAATGCTCATAAAGAACAATTCGCACATGTTTGTTTAGGTCTTCAATACGAATGTAGGTTACACCAATAGTAGGTCACATTGTGATTACTATTTATTGTATTTTAAACTGGTGCTGTAAGCTTATAGTGATGCCAACAGTCTGTTGTGGATGATTAGCTTTGTGTTTACAACACGCTTTGTCCCATATTGAACGTATAATGGGGTTATGGTACAAGTTGCTCCTGTTTTATTGGAGAGATATAATGGGGTTACATAACTGCTGTGTTGTAATGGCTCTTGCATAACCACTAAATCCCTCCTCTTCTTCACTTTGAACACTAGGAGGCACTGTTCCTGCATCCTTAGAGAGTCTACAGCAAGCACTCAGCACCAACCACCCAGCACCGAGGAGAGACTCACTCCACCCTCCTGACAGGCGTGATGTTTGAGGAAGAGTCCCAGCAGATGAGGGGGCAGCAGCAGCAGGATGTGGCTGTGCTCCACGCTCTGGAGTCACCTTTGAGTCCAGGTGGAGGAGGAGGAGGAGGAGGAGGAGAGCCTCTGTCCTTCACAGATGAAGCAGTGTCCATCCTGACCTCCAGCAGCATGCTGGCCCGCTCCCTGCTGGGCCGCACCTCCGCCGTCAAACGCAAAGAGAGCCCTTCTTCCAGCATCCGACGCAAGCGCGAGTTCATCCCCGTCGACAAGAAGGACGAGGGGTACTGGGACAAGAGGAGGAAGAACAACGAGGCGGCCAAGCGCTCGCGGGAGAAGCGGCGCGTGAACGACATGGTCCTGGAGAGCCGCGTTCTGGCTCTGCTGGAGGAGAACGCTCGCCTCAGGGCCGAGCTGTTGGCTCTCAAGTTCCGCTTCGGCCTTGTCAAAGACCCCTCCAATGTCACCATCCTGCCCCTCACTACAGCTCCCAACCACACCGCTCAGACCTTGACCCCTCACTATTACCTCCACAGAGGAGACGGAGGCCTCACAAGCTCCTCGGCCTCACATCACAACAACCAGACAGGCCTGCTGAGCTCCAGGGCCTCCAGGGACGCCGGCAACATGTCGGAGGACTCTGGGTTCTCCACGCCGGATGGGTCCAGCGTGGGCAGTCCTTCTTCTTCGATCTTCTTTGAAGACCGGCTGAGCGACCACGGGAAGTTGTCACCGCACAGGGCAGAGGAGCTGAGCTACGACCTCCACCACTCCCCCGCTGAAGTCCACCACGCTGCAGGACCAGCCGGAGGGAAGTTGGACCACGTGGAGGCGATGATAAACCTTCCTCACAAGCTGCGTTTCAAGACGTCCTGCTGCGGGGACTCGTATGACGACGCCAGACGCAGCCCTGCGCTGTCCACAGCAGGACGGGAAGGTCCGAGAGAGGCCCCTAAAGGACTGAGTGGAGGTGAGACGGCAGCAGGGCACTGCGCCGGCGCCTGGCTCCAGCAGCCGGAGGGGGAGGAAGGCAGGAAGGGGAGGCAGTCCCCTCAATACATCACCTCAGCTTCCGGCTACGGCCTCCCGCCTCCTCCCACGCAAGGACAAACCGAGGTCCAGTACAAGCACGAGAACACTCACCTGAAGTCTAAGCTCAACTCCCTGAGCGAGGAGGTAGCTCAGCTGAAGAAGCTGTTCACGGAGCAGCTCATGGCCAAAGTCAACTGAGGCTCAGGCGCTGTGAACGTCTAGACTTTTAAGGACGAGCTGCAAGTGAGCCGAGAAATTCCATGCAAAAACAAGCGCTGGACCATGCAGATGTTCACGAGGACTGATGAGAACTTTCAATCCTAACAAACTTTTAACAACATGTTTCAAATACTGTATAATATTGTACTAAATGTCTATAAAACATTCATCTCATAACCTGCTGTTTAACCTAATCTCACCTCTCGCTCAGACAGGGAGTCTTATCTGTAGTAGTGTTAAGTGTGTAATAGTTTCTTTATTCCATACACTGTGACGACTAAAAACATATAAAAAGGGTTTACATCACATCATTACAATGCAAGCTTCGCTTAAATCGCCTCACATTAATAAGAGACAACAGCTTTTGGTGGTTCTGAAGCCACATTGAACTCAACTGGAGGTCAGCCAGCCAGCAGGTTGTTATAAAACATCCCGATGGAAGAAATGTTTGCGGTGTTGTAGTTAAGAGTGGTTTGACTTACTTTACAAGTTTCCCTCTGCTGAGACAGGTCTGCTGGAGGCTGTAAACACAAACAGAGACAGACAGTAAATACACAGAAATAGCTGACATAACCTCCATTAGTCTTGAAGGCTGAAAGACGGATTTGTTTTGAATCGGTTTTGGCTCACAAAAACATGCATTAGGCTCGTTTCTCATCACTTTTTATGTATCATATGTCGAGGAGCTCCACTGTAACGTGTACTGTGTTGGTGTTTCACGTCTCACTTCAGTTTCTGTTCATGCCCAGTTTGAATACATTTTATTACTGCCGTGTTATCTGTACCGAGGTGATGACGAGAATTTAATGTCTGCTGTCTTTCTGTACATTTTCATATTAAAAATAAATACATTTGACAAATTCAACATCATGGTGAGTTGATTATTACTCGAGGAAACCTTAAAGGGGCACAACACTCATTCGCTAGGGCTGTCAATCGGTTCAAATATTTAATCGTGATTAATCGCATGATTGTCCATAGTTAATCGCACATTTTGAACAGTTCAAAATGTCCCTTAAAGGGAGATTTCTCAAGTATTTAATACTCTTATCAACATGGGAGTGGGCATATATGCTGCTTCATGGAAACGTATGTATATATTTATTATTGGAAATCAATTAACAACACAAAACAATGACAAGAGGTGATACTGAGCTGCATCATGGGAAGTGTAGTGGGAGTTAAAGTTTTCTTTTCCTGTTTTTGAAATAAGTTTCTAGTGAGTCCCCAAACAAGGTTGTAATACTACATCACTGGAGTTTAAACCCTTTAAACAGCAACAGAAGGGAACAATGCCTCACTGTTATGTAACATACATTGTTGTAAAACAGCATACAGCAATAAAACTAAACACACACTACGTCACATTGCTCAGCCTGGATCCAATTTCCCTAATAACAGGTAATAAGAGAAGAAAGAAAGAGAAGAAGAGAAGGGGAAGGTTTCGGCTGACAAGTGCTGACAAATGCAGGCGTCGAGGAGAGGGGTTGTGCACTTGGCAGGTTTGTCTCCCACAGTCCCTGACAGCCAGACAGAGACTGAGACAGAGACAAAGACAGACGGTGGGCGTGCCGTCAATCACTCAACACTTAAACCTTCAAATTATTTATCATAACTGCTGGAGGGGAATTCAGGTTTTTGAAGAACGAATAGCATGGATTTGATGAGGTCACATGCAGTCACATTCAGTCTATATAATGATCCTTGTGGTTATTTTGCAATGTGTCTTTTGTTATTATGCAATGACATTGCCCGAATTTCAATACAAATTTTTAGGGCTGTAAAAGTTAATACGATAATAACACGTACGCAAATTTGTTTTAACGCCTCTAATTTCTTTAATGCAACTTGCAATTTTTAGGTTGAAGCGGGCTCAGTTTTAAAGAAGTGAAGATACTGTATCATATGAAACTAGAAAAACCTAAGGAATCCATTGATACCAACCATGTCATACTAGCATGTTGCAAAGGAGGCTAAATAATAGTCCAAACTTGCGCTAAATTTTGGCAAGGAAAAACTGGCATGGCCATTTTCACATAAAGCAAGCATATTTGCCCATGTTGATATAGTATTAAATATTTGACAAATCTCCCTTTAAGGTACATTTTTAACAGATAAAAAATGTGCTATCCATCGCAATTAACTGTGGACAATCATGCGATTAATCGCGATTAAATGCTGTCCTTCAATCAATTGACAGCCCCAGAAATTTGGGATAAACTCAAAATCTGTTACCACTGTTTCTCTTTAGGCTTTAGCTGGGAATTTTTTTTTTTTTAATCATGCTACTTTAGAGTCGGCAGGGGGCAGCAAAGACAACACCTTCAGCATCACCGTGGAGTCCAGAGTCTGTGTTTCACCATCTACCACATGATATTAATCATGCTATAGATCACTGCAATTTGTATTGTTCCTGCAGATCAGCAAGTTAGTTGGCATGGTGATGAGTGATAGCTAAATTCAGCAACTGTGAACATCTATTTTTGTGTGTGTGTGTGCAGGTAGAAATGTGCAGAAGCTGATGCTCAAGTATAAAAAGGTCAATTGAATTTAGAGAAAATACATGAAAAAATGTCCTTATTTCAGGTTCATTGCTAGTTTGTAATGAGAAATCATCCTCTAATAACTTATTGAGCTTGGTATGTGTCATCATTTCATTACAACACAGATGATCTCAAATGCTGACGCTTAAAAAAGCTTTTCAAATCCATTTTGGGAAGCTGGGACATATTAGATATATACTGTAATTTGTAAGGCTCCTAAAATTTAAGAAAATAAACAGTAATTTTGGCTGCAATTCTTCCCAAAAACAGATTAGAAAAGCAACATTTTGCAAGTACAGATAGACTCTGAGCCTGTGGTGAAATGGAAAGGTAATAAGAGGCTAGGCAGATGCTGCAGGTGTGGAACGGAGAGAAGAAGAAGAGTCTGATTTAATGAATCTACTGCAACATGCTGCTGTTACGCTACCGTCCTCACCCACATAAAAAAAAAAAAAAAAACGCCACAACCCCCTCTCTCTTCCCCCCCATTCTGTTCCCCCCCTTTTTTTTTATCCAGTGAAAGGATAAAGCCTGTTGCTAGGCAGGCAGTGCGACAGTTGCCATGGGAACGCTTGCAGACATAGCTGGAAGGGGGGAAAACATTGGGCAGGGTGGGGATAAGGATGGGGTGCAAAAAGAGAGCAAGTGATGCGGAGAGAGTGTGTGTGTGTGTGTGTGTGTGTGTGTTTATGGGGGGAGGGGGATCCAAGTTCACGGCCAATGCCTCTGCTCTTTCACTGCTGTTTGTCTCCTCCAGCTAAAAGAGGAAACAAAGAGGTGCAAAGGAATGGTGATCCATATTTAGTTCAAATTTGAGGCTCCGCATTCAGGGGTTACCCTCTGATAATGCAGTGTGACAGGATGGAGGTGTGAATGGCAAAGAAAACACATTTAAAAAAAGAGTGGTTATAGCAACTTCATAAATCTGGACTAATTTGCAGGCTTTGATAGTGCATGTAAAAGAACAATAACACAGAATTCTAAATGAAGAAAAACAAATCCCATAATTGACACCGACAGTTATTGAGTGTGTTCAACAAACTAGAGCGTGGACAAACGCAAGAACAGATAATTACTGTAGTATCAAAGGTGAAAAGTCCTTAACGTCCTCCAATTATACAGAATAATTGCTGCAATTAATGCAATCGCATGCACCGAGCACACTGTGATACGGTGAAATGTGGAACATCTTTGTGGGATAATTGGGAAAAAGTTTCCAGCACATACACTCACTTATACACAGACAGCGTCCACGCCCATGCAAAAGATAGTACAGCCTTTGATATGGAAGGAGATAATGAACACATCCGCAGCAGACGTCAGCCTTCAAGGCATCCGTTCAGGCACTTTTTCCCCCCAGTTTACATCACCGTGTGGATAATGTACTGTAGTACACATTCACTGAGACACTCCGCAGACCTTTGCCATCCTCGTGTCTGGAGCAGGATGGAGGAAGATGGCTATCTGACACGAGCCAAACTGCACAGCTGCTATTGTTGCAAAGCAGCGATTTATATTTCCTCCCTGCACCTAAATGGGAGCTGCCCAAAAAAAAATGTAGAAATCAGTCACTCAGCACGTAGCTCTCATCCAAATACACTCTGATACAGTCCTCTGAATGCCACAATACAGTCTCAAGGCAGTTCGTGAAATAGTCATGAATAGTCACAATAGTGGCGCTCAGCACGTCTTTCAACAACGCATTTTTTTGTGCTTTTTCCTACGACTGTCCAGCAACACGTCACGCACGTGTCAATTTCCGCTCCAGTCTTTGCAAAATAAAACTACTTAGTTAGGCTTAGGAAAAGATCGACTTGGTTAGGCTTAGGCAACAAACTACTAATTTAGGTTTAGGAAAAAAATTAACTTGGTTAGGCTTAGGCAACAAACTACTTAGTTAGGCTTAGGAAAAGATTGACTTTGTTAGGCTTAGACAAAAAACTACTAAGTTAGGTTTAGGAAAAGATTACGGTTGGGGTTTAAATAACACCGGAGTGCCATAACTAAAGTACAGAAGTTACATGACAAAAAACGACTTAGGTTTAGGAAAAGATCGTGTTTTGGGTTAAAATAACACCGAAAGTGCCGTAACTTAAATACGGAAGTTACGTGACAAAAAACGACTTAAGTTTAGGAAACGATTGTGGTTTGGGTTAGAATAACTCCGAAAGTGCCGTAATTTAAGTACGGAAATTACGTGACAAATAAATCAACGTTGACTTCTGGTTTCACACTGGACACAAACACCAGTCTCCTGGGCTAAAGTCCTGTGTTTTTTTACCCACCCATCCACCGCGACCTCCTCCCTACGACTCAATACATATTTCACTACTGACTATTTCACAAACTGCTGTGCGACTGGACTGGCCAGTGTAATTGTCAGCCATTCAACTGTTATTCAAAAGCCAGCTCTTCAATTTCCCAAAGGATAGTGTGAAAATCAACAAAAATAGTTCAACTCCCCTGCTCCATGCTTCGTGCCTGCCACCATGACACGCATTCCTGCCCGTGTTCAAGATGAATCAAAAACGTGCACTTCAATTACATAATATATGAATGCATTCTGGCCAGAGGAGCTTATTCGACGCTGTGTGGTGGGAGCAAATTCAGCTTATTGTAACAATTTCAATCTGTGAGTGCCAGGCGAGCTTCTGTAGCTATTAAACTATAATGTTCCACTTGTGTTCAGGCTCTCACAATGACAATAGTGTCTGTGGTTTCCTCCACAAGCCCAGTGTCACAATGGTTAGTCTGAGTTGAAAACACAATGAGTTTGCACAATGAGTCTTTTCCTGGGTGGTGGTGTAATACAGAAACACTGAGTTGGTCCATCAGTGCAGGGGGTAGGGGCAACACATGCACGGGGCAGGAAGAAATACATCCCACATAAACATGTATCTTGATCTTGAGGTACTTTGATTCAGTAGTTCAGTTCCATGCTACTTTATACTTCTATTCCATGACATTTCTGTGGGAAATATTATAGCTTTTACTCCACTACAATTATCTGGCAGCTATGGTTACGGCTTATTTGTTTGCATACATACTGTACATACATTTACATACAAAACCTATGATGAGTCTCTAAAACGGGATGCATTGCACCATGAAATCATTTTAGTCTGTAATTGAGTCCTTAAAGGGGACATATCATGCTGAACCTGAAAATCTTCAGGTTCATACTTGTATTTTGGGTTTCTACTAGAAGATGTTTACATGCTTTAATGTTCAAAAATCACATTATTTTCCTCATACTGTCTGTCTGAATATACCTGTATTCATCCTCTGTGTGAAACGCTCCGATTTAGCGCCTGTGTCTTTAATCCCTCCTACCGAAAAAGCCCAGTCTGCTCTGATTGGCTAGCGAGAAAAATATAGTTCTCCTTTGCAAAGGTAGTTCTCAAGCTGTTGGCGGTATATTCTAGAGATGCCATTGATTTACATAATGATGCGTTCAGAATCTATTCTTATGTTTATTGGGCGAAGGTAAATTCTAACGTCGTCATGTGTTCAAATGTAATCTTGTAAAATTTTAGTTTTTTTGGCGAGAAACTTGAATAAATCCAGTTGTTTGAAGGAGATGTTTTCACAGCAGAAAAAAATAGATAATAGAGAGGGAATTATGACCCATTTAACTTCCTAAGAAAAAACAGTATGACACCAGTAATAAAGGAGTGGATGTTGAAGTATATGGGATTTATTGTTTTACTTTTGTTTTTTTACCGTGGTATCGAACTGGTATTGAAAATTGTGGAATATCACTGGTATTGTTATCGACTAGGGCTGGGCGATATGGAGAAAATCAAATATCACAATATTTTTTGACCAAATACCTTGATATCAATATTGCAACAATATTGTAGGGTTGACTATTGGGGCTTTCACAAAGTATTTACACAATGAGATTTTTAATAAATAATCATCAGTAATGTGGCTATAATGACTGAGTGTAAAAGATAGAACAGCTAGAATGACATCACTTTATTGTAATGGAGCCTTTCAAACCAGGAAAAGACAACACTTATGCCATATTACGGTATTACGTTATCCAAAATGTAAGACGATATCAAGTCTCGTATCATGACATCAATATAATATCGATACATTGGCCAGCCCTAGTATCAACTAATAACTTTCTGGTATCGTGACATCCTTACACTCATTTAAATAATTTTTTTACTAATTAATTTTAATTTTAAAAAATGCATTATTTTTTTATTTATGTATCATCAGCAAAATGTAGAGATAATGGTCCTCCTATGTCCTATGTTATATTGTTAGCCTATTTGATTATTATTACTGATGCCTTAAGTTATTATAAGTAGCAGTTTAATATTGTGGTTGGTTGAGGTGGAGCTAATTTTATTTAGTCCGGGAGGTTCATTCATAACAAATCATATTTTATAACCTCATATTTAAAAACTAAGTCATGATTTGTGTGTAAAATCTTCATCTGTAAAGTAACCTTCACCTGTACCTATACC